>UELV01080072.1:0-13807 GCA_900490015.1 Megastigmus stigmatizans | reverse complement strand
AAATTTTCTCTTCATATATTATTAAATCTAATCATTGTCTTCACGATAAAAATTAAATCCAGATAGTCTTCGCGGCGAAATACGAATTGTGCTAGTCTTCGCGGCGAAATACTAATCGTGCTAGTCTTCGCGGCGAAAAGTGATTCGTGCTAGTCTTCCTGGCGAAATTAAACGTACTACTCTTCGTTAGAAAATTGAAAAGTCCTAGTCTTCGTAAGAACCGTCGATATTCAGTAAATCCTCCTGAATATTTCTACGCAATTATTTTTTATGCCTTAGAAAGTCGGATTAACCCTAGAGCTACCTTAATATAACCATATTGATATATATATATACACACACAATTTCAATGCATTTCATTAAATTCACTAAAAGGTAGTAATTTTACAAAATGCTATGTAATTTTACAATATATTGTAAATTCGCTACACGAATTGTAATTTTAAAGCAGAAATTTTGAGACGAATTCAGTGATTGTAAAATTACTACTAGGTATGCATTAAAAATCACCTTATTATAGCAATTTTACTATTCTCAACGTTGGTCACTCTGATTACCTACTCTCAATATGTCTGCAATGTAGTAATTTCACATAGGTTTCTTTTTGTAGAACTATGTATATATATACACTACTTAAATTACAGCTTGTGCCTGGCAAAAGGTGGATTTAGATACACAATTTCCTAACCTACAATATTTATATACAGTATAATGTTGACTCAGCTCAACAAGTAAATAGTGTTGCAAAAATTGCAACGTGTTATATTAATTTCCCAAAATTTCATGCAATGTCAAATATATCTGCAATTGTTCCAATGGTGCTATTATTTCTAGGGGTACGTTAGTATAATGTTAATTTCATTATTTAACATTTGATATATTAATTACATGTACTTATATATTTTCCTAGTTGGATACTTAGTTGAAGTTTTCTATATAAGTAGAATTAAAATATATATATATATATACATGTAGAAGTTCTGAAAATTACATTATTAATGTTTTGGTACTTTAATAAATATATTCTTTCTTATTGTGGTTCAGAGAAATCGATTACAATATTATCAAAAAATCTTTGCAATGAATATTTTAAGTTAGTTTCTCTTTTAATAAATATATTTGATAGAAATTTTCTACCATATTTCAGACCAATGTTGTTTTATCAGAATTCACTGCAGAGGATTGTAAAAGTCTCGGATACAATAAAGCAAATTTACTTTGTTCCACCTGTGATCAATTTAAGAAATTCGAGCTCAATGAAGTTTAGTAAGTATAAAAAGTATTTTTACAGGATTATTCAATATCATTTATAATATTTTATTACTTGAACTATAAAATAAATTATAATTTTAGTGAAAAATGTATAGAATGTTGTTTAAAAGATGAAAGTGATGATACTTCTAGTTCCAAAAAATATCCAAAGGCTGTACTTGAAGTCTGCACTTGCAAGTTTGGTGCATATCCTCAAATTCAAGGTAAAGTCCAAATATTTATGACTTAGAAATCAATATGTCTCCTAAATAAATTTAGTTCTGCTTATTAGAATTTCAAATAATTAACTTTGGATAATCTTAAAATTAAAATAATTCTAAAAACATTTTGTAAAAAACCATTATGCAGGAACACAAAATTAAAAAAGTATTCTGTACTTAAGACCTGACTAGGCTATTCTTATGTGTAGTGCACCACTGTATTTAAATCTTACCTCAGAATGAGTCCATCACATCACAATTTTGAGATATTCTATATTTTAAGAATTCTAAAATATGTTAAATTACAAGACTAAAACATTTTTTGGTTTATTATATAATACTCGTCAACCCAGTCAAAATCAATTTTAATTTATCCACTAGATAAGTAGAAGATAAGTCTAAAATCAAAAAAAGTTTTGTTTGAGAGAAAAAACAAATTTATTAGTATAAAAACACTTAAACAACTCACTTCACTATGATAAATGTACGATTCAAATTATTAAAATTATTTTCAAAAAGAAAATGTATTCCTGAGTTGTTTTGTTAGTTTTATTAATTTCTCTTAAAAAAAACTTTTTTGATATTAGACTTACTAGCCTTTTTTATTTTTTAGCTATTCATAGAATGTGACACAGATTTTATCTTTATAATTCAGCCAAGGTGCGTTTTTGATTAGATTTTTATTTCTGACATTTTTTGTATAACAAGGTGTTTGAACATTAAGAAATATTACTTATGTCGACTGTACTCTACTATAAACTGACAAAGATTTTTCTATTGGTCTTACAAGTCTAATCAATATTAATGGGCAATCAGATTGTTATAATCACCCCTGCAGAATCTGAAATAAACTTATATTTAACCCTGAAAAAACATATATTAGTAAAGGACAATCTGATCGCCCCCCGCCACCCAAACGCCCTACATTTCGAACCCGCTCCGGCTCCTCCTCAGGGACTCATGAGTCACTCATGAGGGAATCAGATTGCCCATTAATATTGATTAGACTGTAAGACCAATAGAAAAATCTTTATCAGTTTAAAGGTGTTTGAAATTGTAATTTGTTTTGTACAGCCTGAAGAGGAGTAGTAAAGACTCTCGAAACTTCGCAAATTAAATATATTTTGCAAAATTTAGTTCACTGTGATCAATCAATTTTTTCCTACTTCTTGTAACTCATGCTATTTTTATTACAAAGACTCAATGCAAAATCGTCTTAAAATTAATTGTTTAGCTTTATTTTAAAGGCTAAAGTATTATAATTCTATTTCCAAAATCTTTGTAGTTGTGATTCCAAATTAAAATACCGTGTGATGAAATTGTAACTTGATTTTAAGTTAGGCAATACCTAAATCAATATGGTGCTAATTCTGACATCAAAGCTATGTAGCTCCAATTGATAAGTGTCTTCAATGTAATAATAAATAAAATATAATGTTATAAATTATAAAATAGTAATTTTAACACAAAATTCGTGAAAGATTCTAATAGTGATCATATAATTCTAGCTCACTAAAATATCACAAGGTACTTCAGTCCTAATATATGGATGTCCCTGTGTCCGTTTGTTACTTATTTGTGTTTAGATCATATTGAGAATTTAGTTGAAAATTAATTTTTTAATTTGATTGAACTTCGGTTGAATTAGCAGTATACGAATAACTAAAAAAAGTTTTTGACTTAATAACTTATTAGAAATTTTTTTATTAATCATTATGTATTTTCTCATTATACAGCCTTCATCAAAAGTGATCGACCAAATAAATATAAGAATTTACAAATAAGATATGTAAGAGGCTTGGATCCAATAATTAAATTGTATGATGCAGAAAATAAGTTGGAAGATGTACTTGATATTCACAAATGGGACACTGATTCCGTTGACGAATTTCTCGCAACTCATTTATCAATGGATTAAGTGATTCAAGTGATCAAATGTATAAATATGTTTAAATAAATTTTTTATGACACATATAGTTTATTAATTTCCTTTTACAAGTCAGCAGCTTACAGAAATATGTGTATTTATTGGAATGAAAATTCTACACCTACTTATCATGACACAGCGAGTAATGCTGCATTAATGTCAAAATAAAGCTGTAATGTACTTAAGCTAATGGTTTAGATAAGTGATGATTTAGTTCATGTACACAGAGCATTAAATTGTACATTAAACTGTAATTGATTAATACTTAATCAAGCTACAAAACGTGTAATGTACAATCACGTTATGAAATGTAAATAATAAAAATCGTACCTGACCTTTATTATACACATATTTTTATCTCTTCTTTTCAAAATCGAATACTAGAGAAAATAAAATTACAATTTTACTTGTCGTAAAACAAATATTAAATAGATGAAAATCTAAGTATTCAGATTTCAGAATTGACGTACACATTAGTTTATCATTAACATTGCTTTTATAAAAAAAGAATATCTTATCGACGAGATCTTCGTGCACGCTGTCCGCGTGCGCGCTGACTAAAACTGGATCGGGTACTTGTGTTACTTTGTGGGGTAGACTGTTGCGTTTTTTGTGGGGGTTCACTTTTCTCCTCTTCAATTTCTTCGTCATTAGTAGCTTCCAGTATATCGTCAGCTTCATTCAATGATATTTCTGTCGCATCATTGTCCTGTGCATCTGCTGCAGCTTCTTCTTCCGCATTTTCTTCGTCTGTATCACCATTTGCTTCTGCTGGATCATATTTATCATCATCATCCTCATTTTTATCTTCTGCTTCGTTGGAAATATCCTCATCTTTTTCGTTGTCATCGTCAAGTTTAGCTCGTTTTGAATCAGGTTCTGCATTTTCTTGATCATCATCTCGACTTGTCTAAAAATTTAATTTATATTTTAAGAACCTATTTTTTTTTATAAACTTTATTGATTAATTAGACTAATCTCGAAAACTAATGTTCATATTTTGCATTGTTAAATACACCTACTAACAACTTATAATATATATTTACATATATTAATTTAATATATTTATGTATATATATGTATATATTATAAATTGTTAGTGGCTGTATATAAAATATATAATATACCTCTTTATTTTCTTCTTCAGCTTTAGAAGCTTTATCAGCAGCTGCTTGCAGAGCTTTAATTTCCATAATAAAACTGCGATAATGACTGATACTCTTAAGGTGGGCAGTCATATCTTCTTCCGTCAGCATAAATCGTCGACATTTGTCACAATGATAACCAGTCACTTCTTGCACTAATGACCTACCGACTGACAACTGATGTGCTTTACAATGTTTATAAGATGGAACTTTCAATTTCTGGTCAATTGGTTCTTCAGGAATTTCCGTAACATAATCCGAACTATCTACAAAAGAATCGTCCAATTTATCGTTCTTTAAGTCAATACCAATGTCCTTATCTTCTTCTTCTGCAGATCGGATTTCTGATTCTCCTTTGTTAAGTTTGTCTAAAAAAAATATAAAAATCAATATAATGCAACATGTTAAAATTTGAGGATGATGTTAAAGATAAAAATTTTCATTTCGCTGTTTGTACACTGGCATTTAATTTAAAGTTTCATAGAGAGTAACTATATAAAAATTAAAACAAAAGCTATTGTTTATTTCAATTACCTTTCTTTTTATTTTTTCTTTGTTCTTCATTTTGAACAGCATTTTTCATATGTGTTGGTGTAAGGCAATGCTCATCATATTCAATTCTTGATGGAAATTCTTTGGCACATGGGAAACAACGAGGATGCAAAAATGTTTTTAACTGTTGATGTTTTTCACTTTTACGATGACTGGACAATGTACCATAGAAATTCAAATCACACATGGTACAATATTCTCGAACATTCATATCTATGGAAAGCTGTTGGATAAAAAAAAGTTAAACAATTAAAAATATGCTTTCTATTTCATAAAAAATATTTTTGTCGTTTGGAATGTTAATACTTACTTTTTTACCACGACGTTTTGAAGCATTAAGACTAAGCTCGCGCTGCTCCTCAGCTACTCTCAATTCGTGTCTCATCAATTCCACCTTTAGTTTATAAGATTCATCAAGTTTGTCCATCATCAATTGATGAGCACGTCCTCGAAGATGGTTTTCAAAAGACTAAAATAACAACAATTATTTAAAATAAGAATCTTACTTATTTTAGAATGTTAACTGTCAATGATACTACTAAAAAAATTTTAATTTTGACAGAATTGTTAAGTTTTTGAAATTTTTATATGCAGCTTTTGTTTTTAAGATACAAAGTAAATATGTTTCATAATTAAAGCCGTTATGAGCAAAGAATTACTTTAATCCCTTAATTAAATTATTATAATTGAAGAAAATAGATCAATGATCAATGAAAAACATATTTAACTAAATGCAATCATTGTACTAGTCAAAATCCATAATCTGTCTAAATAATACATATAACTTACAAATCCATCCCACATGTGTTTATTGCACACATGACAGAACATATGACTCATTGGGACCTCTGAGTAACGGCTTTCAGCATGTCTGGCAGCTGATTTTTTTCCAGTACTCTTATCACCATCATCTTTATCGGTTGAACTATCTTCAGTTTTTGTAGAATCATCAATTTTATCACTGAAAACTTCCTTTTTCTCATCCTTCCATTCCCGTTTCTTAGATTCTTCAGACTCTTCATTCTCTTCACTAATATGGATACAAATATTAATGAGTTAATTTTAAATTATTAAACTCATATAAAATAGTTCTTGTACGATATTAAAATCTTATGAATATAATGTACATATGTTAAATTCAAAATATTTACAATTATTAAAATAAATTTTAACAAATTATTAAATAGAAATTTTAAAATGGAAAGAATTTTTTGAATTATTTATAATAAATTTTTAAATCTTTATCACAGTAAACTTAGTAATATAAATAGTGTGAAATATTAATATTATTAAGATGTTCTATAGGCCTAAAGATTCCTACCTTATTAGTTTTTGCGTTTAACGAAATATATAAAGATAGAGATTAATTTTTGGATAAGCTCTGTCACCATCTTAGTAATAATGTTAAACATTTATGTGGTTCCAGTCTCATGAGATTCCATCCCTAATTCATGGAGATTTTTGTCGTCGAAAATTTCGTGGATAAAACGAACAAAATTTATAAGGAAAAAAATTTCGTATGCAAGGTAAATAACCCAGTGACTGGACAGTGCTAGTTATTGGACAGCACTAGTACCTGGACGCATTCGACCAATCACAACCTAGGATAGCACCCAGACACTGGGGTGTCCAGTCACTGGGTCTTTTACATTCACAGCGATTTTAATCTCCGAAATTTTCGAGGAGAAATATCTATGAATTGTGGATGGAATTTCATGAAATTGAAACCACGTAATGTTTATAACATTACCAAGGTGGTAATAGAGTTTTTTTACAAAAATTATTATATCTACCTTTATATATTTTGTTAAATGCCAAAACCGGTAAGGTAGGAATCTTTCTATCCATAGCTCATCCCCTAACTTTGTAAACTATCTCTTCAATACAAGAACTATCTTAATATTGCTTTATTTTTAATAAAATGTTTTAAGTAATTTCCAAAGTCTTGCACGCTTTTTCATAAGAATCCCTAAAAGTTCAACAAAGTTTTCATGAAAAAACGTGTAATTTCTTTTCTCTTGATATGAAGTTTTTCAATGATATATATATATATATATTTCTTCTCCGTTACAAACTACACGACGAAGAAACAAACAAGCATAACTCTTGGCAGCATCTCATGCGAGTTTTTTAGAATATATAATAATAAATCTATATACGAGTGCCATACGATTAATGTTGTGACTGAAATCGAAGATCCATGGGAATACTTCGACGAACGTCGTTAGCCTCTTTCATTCAAGAGTAAGTTGAAACGAGACATTGCTCATTCATTTATGGGCAGGGTTTAAGAGGATGCTCAAAGTTTTTGCACGACACAAAATCATTATAACGGGTAATATGTGTGCACCGTCTCAAAATAAAATATCGAATATCATTAAATAAATGTGCCGTTTATACCTGATTTTGTTAAACAGACTCCTGCAGGTTTATCCAGAACTACTCTACCAACAATTTCATTTTAACCATTTAATCAAATAATTATTGTTTCTCTAGGTATAAGATTTGCTTTTTGCTTTTGAGATTTTCATGAATCTGTTACTTATGATAAGGATATAGTTAGTGTTAAAATAAAATAGACTGTTTTTACAAGATATTGATGAAAATTTCTTGGAATTGAAAGTGTAAAAATATTACAAGTTCTTTTTCTTTATATAACTTATAAGAGTAAGGAGTTTAGAAGGTAAAAGTGTTTGGGTTTCATTATTATTAAATAAATAAATAGATATGAGAATAGTACATTATGCAACGCTTACGGAAGGTGGTTGTACTCGCACGAGCGGCAGTTTTTAACCCGAGCGCAGCAGGATCACCTTCCGCACAAGTTGTGTACCCCATACGGTATTTTTCATTACAGTGTGCAGAAAGTAAGTAGACGCATTGATAAAAATTATTTTTAAACACGGAGAAAAAGTTTGTACTATAGAAGAAAAAATACAAGTGATAATGAAAGGATGTTGACAAAGTGCTTTTCACAATTGAAACGCTTCCATCCGTAACAGACAAAGGTAACAACAGGCTGGTTTGGTATGAATATTTGAGAACAATAAATATTCGAATAAATGGAAAAAGTGAAAATATTTGTAAAGCAAGTCTCTGGCATTCACATAAAGAAGACAATCGGAATCTTTCTGCTCTCTATTTCTGTCTCTCGAGGGTACTTAAGAGAAGATATGAGAACATACTTTGAAGTTCGAAGAAACTATTTGCAATCTCCGAAAAGCTTACCTTAAAGCGACCGGCGCTTCTGCTTTTTCATTGGTCTTATCAGAGGTCTTATCCTGCTGTTCCTTTTTGACGCTCTGAGTTTGTTTAGAGGCAGCAGTTACTTTAGAAGATTTATCGTTCCGCTGAATTTGGTTTCCATTCTGGCGTTGGTTGCCTGACTGGACACGAGATTGTTGCGGGGGACGAGATTGCCGCCCAGCATTCCCGTCTCGGGCTCGATTGCCCATCTATTTGTGTAGGTCAAAATGACCAAACAGTTTCATGAGAAATGTCAAGTACCATATGGATATCGTTTGTTTTGAATCAAGCTTGATTGCTTATAATTCTTAATCAAAGGATGCTTACAGGAAGATAAAAAGAAAAGGCAATATAGCCTTTTTTTATTTTGTTATCTGGGTAAGGAAGAGTAGCTTATTTAAATAGTGGATATTCTCCACATCGGTATAAGAAAGGAAATAAATGTCATGACGTTGATTATCAAGACCGTATTCTAGCTTTAAACAGAAATTAAAATATTAGATATTGTTTCCTAAGAGGTATAGATGTACATCACCTTGAAAAATAGTCTCAGAAGTGTGCAAGAAATTTTCTTTTTTTTCACTTTTTTCGTTTTTTAAAGACTTACATAACCAGAATTACAATAAAATTCAAAAATGATCATCCCAAAGTCCTTTTGAACGTTGGTATTGAAATGGAGACTGCAAATAAATATGTGAAAAAAAGTAATTCAATCAGAATCCGTAAATATGTTGAACTGACAACTTCACACAAAGTGATACAAGCATGGTACTTGTTACTTATGTAGTTTACGGATAATCATGAATATGATAAATGAAATTATATTTTCCAAAACTAAGATTATATTTGCCAAAAATGAGATTAGTGTGATAATTTCGTGAAAACATGCATTATTTCAAATATCCTGATGATTTTCCAGGTTTGTTACAATTTTAGACGAAAATCGATTTGACTAAAACTCATACCATTAGAAATAACCTTTATTCTTATAAATTGTACACCTACAGAAAAACCTTCTTACTAAATGAATAATAAAAATGATAATGACATAATCCCTTTGCAAATAAATAATTTTGTAATGATTTAATTAGTTCATTGTAGTATAATTTAATAAAATCAGTAAAAAAATAATATTTGGTATATTTATCTAAATATATTTTTATATTAATAGTAATAAATTACATTTTAGTCATAAACCTGACAATAAATGTATTAAAAAGAAACATTGCTGATAAGATGCATGTAATTTAGAGTTTATTGGACTGGTATCAATCTTACTATGTCTTTATTCTGCTATAGCCTTTTTTTAAATAACAAGAGGATTAATTGTAAAATCATGAAAAACATTTTATTACTATTTTATAAGATATCATAATCAACAGCTTCTGACCTAGGTACTTTTTCATAAGTTTTAATACTATAATAAATTGATTTAAATCACAGAACTAAGTAGTTCTTTAAATAACCATAAGTAGCTAGCTATTCATATATTTGGTTAAAGAAAACTACAAACCCAATACATTGAATATTTCAACAACCATGTCTTAGTGACTTTTCGAAAAATCAAGAACAATCTATGATAATTTAGTTACATCTCTACTCCATTGAGTAAAAAGTAATAACTAAAAACATTATTGTTACAAAATGAACTGAAACTTGGATCTGTTTTATAAATACACTTTTTAATATTTGCATCGATAATATTAGATATAGTATTCAAAATAGTATACCATTTTTAATTTTATTGATGCTCATACTGGCAAACTATTTTTCTATAATTCAGAACTATACTCTTTTAATAAAAAATTACCGTAAGTTACTATGATGAATGTACCTCTTTATACTACTACTCTTGGTCTAATATAAATCAATGGAATCTTATAAAGATTGAAATAACTCATACACTTAATCTGAATGTAGTAATTACAGCAGAAGTCAAATTGTAATTAATAACTTTAATATTTACATTAAGTAACAAAAAAAAACAAGTAATTCAAATACTCTGAATGATAATTTTTGAAATACGCATTAACTGTATTTCGTTATATCCATATAACTTCTTAATGATACTTAGTAAATGCCACAGTTTTAGGATGCTTTTATCTTATAAAAATTTAACTCTGTTTTTATATATTTTGGTTTTGTATGTACATATGTGTTTGTTTATTAACTGAGTAACCTTTCTAAATTTTAATTAATTTTCTAAAAAAATCCATATTTAAATTCCTTTTAATGAAAATTAAGTTTGTAAGTTACACCTAATATTACTTGGCTTTGGAATTTGTCAAGTACATGTCAGAAACTGTACAATCATATCACTTGTTCTTTTTTTATACTTAAATAAAATATATCAAAGATATATTTTGTATTTATTATTCATCAAACATACCTTATTGTATGGTTGAGGTCGTTGAGTTTTTATATTATGACGACCAGTCCGATCATTAAAACGTCCTTGGTTAAAACTCTGCTGGTTATTAAAGTTGGGCCCTGGACCACTGTAGTTATTACCCAAACTAAGCAGCGATGGTACCTTCTTATCAAGAAAATTCTTTCAATTAAATTTTAATTCTATAATGACAAGCAAGTGATTTAAAATTCCATATCATTCCATAGAAAATTTCCAATTTTTACTATTAATGTTTTTTTTTGGTTTTCTTCTCAATTATATATGCAATTTCAGAAAACAATTTCTTAATCAAAAAAGATTGCATGTTAATTGAACATTTATACTTGTCAATAATTTTTAAAATGACTATAAGGTCAGAATAATGCTTATTAGCTATATAAATAACTTTAATAATTTATATCTAAAAATTAAAAACTAATGAAACAATTTGTTTCATTATTGTAAGCTGATGTTTGATAATTAAAAAGAATTTAATTTGCTAGCAAAACTGCTTTCAGCTACAATTGGACCATTCTGTAAATGGAATGCACGTGGATTTTTAAAGACTTTTAAAATATTAATTACATAAAAACTTACCTGTGGCTGAGGATCTTGCTGACTACGAAGAAGATTTGAAAGAAGGTTACTGGCTATAGCTAACTGAGCTTGAGGGGAGGCTAGAGATAGGTTGTTGTTAGGAGTCGGCAAGATGCCTCGACCAGGCATCATTCCACCCTCCCATGGATTCATGCCTCCTCCACCACCACCTCCTCCCATACCACCACCCATATTTCCAATTCGACCACCACCACCTCCGCCCATATTTCTGTTATTAAAATTGCGGTTTCCGAAGTTATCCCGCTTCATACCTCGATTGAAGGACATGTCTGAAAAGGTAAAATAAAATATTTATTCAAGAAATAAAATCATCCCAATAAACAAATATGCTTTACATAAATTTAATCAGTTTGTAAATTTTATGATTTCTCGTACAGAAGCTCAATAAACTCGCGTCACAACGTCTGCATACGACGCGCAGCCGTCCCTTAATTATGCTTAAAGAACCTTATACATATAGATATCCATTCGCATATACATCAATAAAGCGTCTAAAAAAGACGAGCGCGACAAGTACATGCAGGCACTTTCTGAAATCTGCCGCGAAAGAATGTAAAAGTACCGAAGAATTGACAGCAAAGTGAACTCGGCTTGCTTAAAAAAAGAGACGCCGCATTATACGCAGTCAAGCATCCCGGCATGCAATATTTGTACCGAAGCTTTGCGAGTTTCAGTCTATCCTAGATTTTAAAATATTATCGTTTACTCGATTATTTCTCTATCCCTATTTTAATAATGCACACAGATTTTTCACTTACTTAAGTCTTGAAAAGTTTACGAACAGGAACACAAGAGGTCTTCAGATAAATGCTAATGTACCGAAGCGTGGCTCGACCCTGGAGGAGAGATGAAATGGAGTCGCTTGAACGAGAAAAGTCGAAACCAGACCGAGAGAGAAAGGAAATACCCCGTAGGCTAGACTGTAGTCGTCACTGTAGACTGTGTGTATGCGATTGTATATGAGACTGTGACTTCACTGACTACTGTGAGACTTGTGAGAGTCTCGGTCCAATGCACATATATTCAGCAATCAGCAATACAGCGACGCCCAAGCGAAGCAAGTAAATACACGGAAAACTACGTTAAATGAACGCCAGACGACCAGACAGGCCGGACTCCTTTGCCTTTCCACTCACACACACACTGATGAATCAGTTATCAGCACATGAGTGGGAGGAAGTGTAGGGAGAGTCAAACAAGCTGCTTGGTCAAAATGGAAAGATCGGTTTTCCGGTTCCGGATCCGAATAGATATAAAAAAATTATCGTCGTACATAATATTTGTGCACGCACATAAAAACACGCATTTTCTACAATTTTGTAATAGATTTTGCATAGATTTTCATATATTTTTCTAAAATCGTTCAGTTTCAGCTGTAAAATGCAAAAGATCACGTAGTACAATAAAAAAATCCAAGACCACACTCACCACAGTCTGATATATCTCCCTACTCTGATAGTCCATAGTCCATATTCCCCTCGTAGTTGCGGTTCTCGTTTCAGCTCTAGAGCTTCCAGAATCCGACGAAAATGGCGGTGGCGTACTAGTCTTATTATTGATGCACTCTGGCACTCAACAGTCAGCTAGCACACTGTTCTATATAATTGGAATATACAATACTAACGCATTGTAGTTTCATATAAGCATTTTTAACTTTTCATTTATTTCAATTGAAGTTACTCTATATAGCAATAATTATATAAAATAAAGTTTCTTTCGATCAACTTTTTCGTAAATATTTGAAACGTTAAGCTTAACGTGCTATTTTTTGAATACCTATATACATTTAAAGATATTTATTTTTGACACAATTTGAAAACGCCGAAATATTTGATATTTCTTTATATCTATAATAACATCTTATGCTGCGAAAAGTACGTTCTCTGATTACAAGATAAGTAGTCAATATAATTGATGGTTAAACGAACTCACTTGTGAGTGAAGTTCGACCATAGGGGAAGATGGGGCATGGTGAGCCTGGCGGGTCAGTTGGGCATTTTAATATTAAACCGTGAATGATTGTTTGAAAACAAATAGTCACGAAAAAGTATAAATAGATATATTAGTTTCTATATCTGAATATTTGAAATGAAAAAAAAAACTGTTTTGACTTAATTTTATAAAGATTAAATTCGGAGCAGTGAAAAACCAATGGCTCCATTTTTCAATTTGCTGCATAAACATGAGTACATGTCAGATCGGATTGAAACAAAATGATTTTGAAAGTTTGACTCTTAAACTTTCAAGTCCATTTTTATTTTTTCGATAAATATTTTTAAAATATGTAAAATATTCATTTTAAAAATCGTTGTAAATGGGGCACGACGGGCACCAGGGAGGGGCACGAAGAGCACACAGCGACGCGGCGGTTGGCAACGACTGTACATTACGAAGTCATAGCCAAACCTTTAAACTAATCTGTAAATAGTGCAAACAGTGCAAGAGACTGTGATGGGCT
>UELV01080071.1:0-15668 GCA_900490015.1 Megastigmus stigmatizans | reverse complement strand
CCCTCCGCGAGCGCGCTGTCCGCGGCTCCCCCTCCGCGCGGTTCCCCCTCCACGCGCGGCCGCCAGGGCATGGCGCCTTCCCCCTCCACTTTTCCGGATTTTATGTACCCCAGACAGAGATAAGGATTCCAGACGGTGTCTGGATATTATGTACCCCTACTACTCGCGTGTTACTAATTCATAGTCATAGGTAGCACTAGATATTCATTTTTAACACTTTACTCGCACAAAAAGCTGGTTAGAACGTTACCTGCATATAGCCGTATGTAAGGTTTCAAAATAATAAAATACTATAAAACTTAGTTCACTGAGCTACTGCGAAGTAGAATTCCTTTAGCACACATGAAGAACAAATTCATTAAGTCATAGGCAGCGCTACATATTAATTTTTAACGTTTGCTTGCATGAAAAGCTAACTAAAATTGTATACAAGAGCTCGTAAGCTTTAAAATAGTAAAATAATAAAATAATGTAAAACTTAGTTCACTGAACTACTGTGAAGTAATATTCCCTTAGTAAATACGAGCAGCAAATTTATTGAGACACAGGCCGCCCTAGATATTAAGTTTGAACGTTTGCTCACACCAAAGCTCGTTAAAATTCTATGCGGCAATTCGCAAGCTTTCATAAAGTCATAGATAGTATTAGATATTAATTTTTAACCTATCTCTGGAATAAAAAGCTTGTTAAAACTTAATGTAGTGACTCGTAAGCTTTTAAAATAATATTGTACCGGTTTATCTTTTGCTTTAACAATCGCTCTGGACAGAAAAAGAGTTAGTGGAAAACTGCCGCACCCAGCAGACTGTACATAGAACAAGTCGTTCGATCAGATTTCGTGAATGTAATTTAAAGTTGGGCGCCATGTAACAGATCTGGCGCGGCTAAACTTCATGAAAAACTAGTTGATGGATTTTGAAATATGAGGTCTTAAAACATTTATGAAAACTGTAACGTGGCGGATTTCGTTCCCCCGTCATAAAACATACTAGATGTTTCTATGCTATTTATATTAAATAGAATTCCAATTAATATGTATCATTTTAAATGTGAAAAAATATGGAAATTTGATCATTTATTTGCTCGATGAGTAGTATTTTGCTTCAGAAAATCTTGAAACTAATTTCTCGGCTACATAAATAGCATAAGGATGTTTTTACAAACATTTTGAGATCTTGTAATTGGCAGATGAATCCCGTGTATCTTAATACGAATTATAAGCATCTCTAATATTATAAAATAAGATTAATTAGTGAAATTATAATGTGTCTAAGAAAAATAAATTAAAAAAATGGGTTGCTAATAATTGTTAATAATTGTGAATAATTTATGCCAAATTAAAATAAATTATTTATGAGTTTTATTTTCTATTTAAATATTTAAATTCTATTAAAAAAATTGTCTAATTAAAATATAAAACACTGTTATCTAAAAACAAATTAAGGTCTTTTGTATTTCAGACTATTTGTGAGATTATTGATTGGCTCGGACACCTTCAAAAGCATTTTATTTCAAAAACTATGGCAAATTTTACAATTCTAAATCCTAAGCTCAGAATTATGCTTTAAATTATCAGAGTTGCAATTTACACTTACGTCTATTAAAAAAAAAAGGAATTACCTTTTTTAGTGTAATACTTGAAACAATCTTGTATCAAAGAAAGCAGTCGATTGATTCAGACTTTAATTCTACAACTTTTAAAGTAATAGGTAATAAATTAAAAAATTTTACGTAGTAATAAATTTTACAACAATAAGTAAACAACTAAATAACTATAGTAGTATTTAGTTATTATAAATCATGCAACAAACATAACTGAACTATGTTACGTGAAATTGAACACTTTGAATTATTTAAAATTGTATTTAAAAATAAGAAAATTGTATTTAAAAATAAGAAAATTGTATTTAAAAATAAGAAATTATAATTATGTAAAAATATCCAAAATATAAATAATTTAGAAAAAAAATGGTTTTTGTATCTAATTAGAGTCTGAATCAGATTCGGACAACGCTTTGCAGTATTTTTTTTTCGAAGAACAATTTGAGGACCCACTTTTCGAAGTTCGAAATTTCTTCGCAGGTGGTCCATTAAGTTTTTGTTTACTATCTTTGTTTATTAGCCACGACACGTGTGTTTTGATGCTACTGTTTCGCCTCTCTTGGAAGTCAGAATACAGCAGCTTCAAGTCCTTGATCCATTTGAAAGAAGGTAATTCATTGTTTTTGAAACAATCTTGGAATTGCATATGGCAAATATCGTCTTCATTTTGGGTCCAAGTTTTATAAATGCGCTGTTTTTTAACACCTGAGGCTATGATTATATAATAATTAGTATTTTGTAATTATTTATTAATTTCGAGTACAGTTTAAATATGTTTACTTTTCTGTTTCGTAGAAGATGAATGAAATCCAGCATCTCTATTATCTAAATTCGAAAAATTACCACAAGAACATTTACTTATATTAGCTACAAGTTTTCAAAAAGTACATGTAAAAATATTAAAAATAAATAATTAAAATACATATGGCAATTAAAAGCGATTTACAATAAATTGATCTTTTTACATTTTAGAGTACTGTCATTTGAAATTTTCTAATCTCAGTAGAAAAAAGCGGTAAAAAGTTACCTTGTATCGTATACTCCAATAACTTCTAAGGGGCTGGAAAAGGGACAGGATGAAATTTGTTCCTCATGGCACAGGAACAAATATAAGGAATAAAACGAGTTGTGTTTATTTATTTTGATAGACATGTAGGTAAATCAAAATCTCTTGAAACCGACAATTTATAATTAATTAGTTATTATGAAAATTTTAAATATAAATGAATTTTAATAAATTTTTCAGTTAAAAATTTTAAAGTCTTGAATTATTATAGAAATTTCTTCCCACGCCTTTACACAATTTTTCTATAATTTTCTTTTTTTTTTTGACATCGAATGAATAAGCTTTCACGGCATTTATCAAACCTTTATTTATTTTTAATAGTCCTTTTTTTAGCGCAATTATTACTATAAATCATATTTATAATTAATAATATGATTGTCAAATAATAATTTTCGAAAGGACGTAAATTTTAATAAGTTGGCATCTCGCATTTGTTCCGTAGAGTTATGTTAGAGGCTAGACACAAAACCGATATCATAAGCATAACTTGTTTTATTCCTTATATATGAACCTGTTCCTTTTTAAACGTCCAGCCCTTAAAGAATGACAGAGACAAAAAAAGAGAGAGAAACAGACAGACAAAAATAGAGGGAGAGAGTGGCTGAATTACATTTCTGATGCTTTATCAAGAATGTACGTAGAAAAAGAATATGCTATCAGTGCAATCGATTGCACGATCGATGTCAAATATGCGTGGTACAGACAGCAGGCCGCGAAAGTCTTAAACAGCCCTCCTGACCACACAAATTAAAAATTATCGGGTGGCCAGCTGAACGTATTCCAGCCAGATCCAGTCGGATGAGAGAATGTGAGAGACGATGACGCATTGAAACTGGTGGTGACAAATGGAGAGCGTAAAAAAGTCCCTTCAGGAGGTAACATAAAGTTTGGTGGTAAGTGTGGGGCGGTAAACGAGGAAACTACAACGCGTTCATGATTTCGCAACAGAGGTTGAAGCTACCACTATAGCGGTCCGTATCCTGCTCCCAATGATAAGAAAGAAATCGCACCGACTGTAATTAGTTATCCGGGTGGGCTTTAATGACAAAACGAATTTGCCGAGGCATCGCGACATTCATTCCGTAACTCGGACGTATTGCGTCCCGTTAAGTCAGAAGTTCCACACCGAGGATCCGAGCAGTACATAATCGATAAAGAAGAAAATGACGATGCTTGTTTAGTCCCGGGAGGTGTCACGGAGAGTGACAAGTCAGCGCGATACAATATTCAGGCGATGTAAAGCGATAACAGTATTATACACGAATCAGTTATATGCTTATTTTATATTATTCGACTTCAACTTAAAAATCATAGGATTCATATTATAATATAATTCGTAAAAAAAAATTGTGGTAAATGTTTTATCAATTGAAATCGACAAAAGCAAACCGGTTCTGGCAATGAAAAGGAGTGCTATAGTGACTGAACCACAGAATGACGCTTTCTACCTTCTCTAGGACTTCCAGTCCCTTCATTTGTTCTAGACGCTGCCTATAGGTTTCATCAATTGAAATCGACAAAAGCAAACCGGTTCTGGCAATGAAAAGGAGTGCTATAGTGACTAAACCACAGAATGACGCTTTCTACCTTCTCTAGGACTTCCAGTCCCTGCATTTGTTCTAGACGCTGCCTATAGGTAAGAGAACCAAAAAGACAACGACACTGCTACAATCAGTGAAAAAATATAAGTTTGTGAGGACTACATGACGGGTAGCTATGTGCGTGGGATAATAGTTCGACCCGGTTCGTTTATTTTAGGGGGGAAAAACACAAGAGATCTCAGAAAACTTCTGTTTCGATCGGCTAGATTTGATTTTCGTCGAAAACACCCCTAGAACGATAAAATGGACATCTCGAGTTCATCTTAACGCATAGAAAATGTAAGTAGACGCAAAAAGTGAACACCGTGCACTGCAAATAACTCTCAAGTGTATGTAAAAAAGCGATGGGGTTTCTTCCATCCTAGAACCTATATATGAGATCACTTTGATGATTATGAGAGAGAGCGAAAGGGAAAGGAAACGGAAGAAAGAGAGCGCGTGAGAGCGAAATGAAACGAGAAAGAGAGAGCGAGTGACAGTAAAAGTGAAAGAAAACAAGTAAAAGAAAGAGAAAGGTGAGAGAAGCATTGACTCGGTTTGCGAAGTACTGGTTAGCTGCAATTGTGTAAAAAACTCTCATTTTTTATTCGCCAACTTTATCTATAATCTACTGTTATTTCAAGATTATAAATTACTCACGATCAATCATATTTTCCTTTTCATTTTCATCTTCAGTTCTAATATCTGAATCATCCTGATTTAGCTCTCTGCTTGAGCTGTTTTGTCCGGAACTATCCTCCAAAACTCTAATTACGTTAAGATCTACTAACTTTTGCCTATTAATATCTTTATCTATTGACTTTATATGCCCTAGATGGTCAGCAACCTTCTCTGTCTGATTATTGGACATTTTACGACAATTAGTAGCAAGCTGCTTGCGCAAAAATGTTGCACGAAGTAAGTCAGGTATATCGGCCCCACACATGTTCGAATAGCATCTCAGTAATACGCAGGATTGTAGATGCCTTATCCGCTTATTATTGTTGGATGGGATACTGAAAACATATGGATTGCTTTGAGGCACATCAAAAGTTTCACGATATCTGAGTATGGTTTTGTAACACTCGCTATCAACTTTCGTTATGTATACGGAAACTGTTTTATTGAGCTTTCCTCGGATCTCGTAGACAAAGAACTTATCTGATGCATTTTGTTCGTCTTCCGAAAGTGTATTATACAGGCCACTGCCTTTTTCCACTCGTGTTAAATTTTAAAAACCTTGCAAATGAGTTCTTGCATATTCACCTGGCATTCGTCTATTAAAAACTAGGTCAATAACAAGCGTAGTTTGCATAATTTCCAACCAGTATTTATATGAGGTGTCTTTTTTAAAATTTTCCATTGCGTCATTTCTTCGATTTTGTAAATATCTGATTAATATGTTGATATCTTCAGAAGTAAGTATTATATACTGATTGGCTTAATTCTTTGACTCTCTACTTGAGTCTCGGTCGCTTTTTTATTTACGCTTATGCCATAGTCCTTATCAAAAATTAAAAAAAAATCTAGCACCTCATCCTGTCGTCTTTTATTTTGCTTCATGATATAATGTATTTCAAGTTCTTCACCAAGCTTTTTTAATAAAGTGCCGCACTGCTTTGCAGTTGAAGGAGCACCAAATTTTTGTGTCGTTTCGTCAAACCTTGCGACGACATTTACGACTTTGAGCACATTTTCGTAATTTGAGGAGTGAAAAATGGAAGCAAAATCAATGATATCCCTATCAATTACTTGCATTTGAATTAGGATCTTACCTAATAATCTAAGATCAGAACGAATCATAATATTATTGTGCTCAGACGTAAATTTTCTACACAATTTGTTTCCATATAAAAGAATTAATTCATCATCTATAATAGACGATTTGATGGAATCATTACGAATGTACGGCAGAATGTTCTTCTTCATTTTTTCACTAGTAGAACTGTGAAACAGGGCAGTCTTTCTTCGGGCTTGATTTAAAATATTTCTACTGTTGTCACAGGTTGGCGATGTGCTTCATCGTAATGATGCCTCAGATTGTTCAATGAAAAAATAGCTGAACATTCTGGGCACGGAAGGAAATCAAGTGTATTTCGATTCTATTTTGGATTAGGACGCCTGACCGGTATCATCGTTCCCTTATTATACACTTCTTTGGTATTGTATAGGGCGTTCCCAACATGGCGTATTTTGTAAAAGACAGCTCTTTTCTTTACCTGCAATAGTTTCACTTCGTGAACTAAGTTATCCTTTTTAAATTTTTGAATTTTCTGGTCTAAGCTTATAATATTAGCTACATTTTTCTTATCGCTGTGTATGGCTATAAGATGCCTATCCAGCCGCCTAAAAGTTTTTTTACAAAATGGACAGAAGCTATCTTTTACGGAAAATTTGCCCCCGGCGTCCGACGACTCCACTTTCATATCTTCTCTGATTACATCGAATTCAAGGTCAGCTAAATTTTCTTTACTTCCCGAAATAGTACTATTTAAACTATTATCACTAGAAGAGTATTCTATGTACGCGGGATTATGCTCCTCGTTGCTAAGGTCATCGTCAGAATCAAGTCCAGAATCAGAGCAATTGCTATCATCGTTTGGATTATAATCATCATCGTTTGGATTGTAATCATCATCTTTGTTGTCTGTATGATTATTAATTAAAAAAAATATTAAGGATGAAATACTACGTCGATCTTCGATTAGTCTTATCGTTTTTGAATATTCTTAATAGGTACAATTATATTTATTTACAGAAATATATTAGTATTACTTTAATCAAGAATCATTAATATTTAAAGCATAAGTATTTGAAAAGAATTTAATGATTACAAATTAGTAAGTATAAATCAAATAACACCAATATATTTAAATAATGATTGAAAATAAATGTTTGTATAAAGCTTAAAGCATAAATAAAATTTTCAAACATAGCTGATCGAAGTTAAAATAATTCTAAAAGTTAAGCTGACACTACATATGAATGCATGCCATTAACTCCTGGACAAGACTCAAAATTAAGTACTAAATTATTGATTATTTTCTATCTTAATATTAACTTGGACCTGAGGTTCACTTTATAGTACTATTTCAAATGCTACCTTAATTTCTACTTACACATATCCACGTATGTGAACTTAAACCAACCTTGTAACGTCATTTGTCCATTAACTTTTTTAAACTTGTCAAAAATATACATTTTTAATTATTTTTTATTGAATTGTTATTTGAATTTCGAATATTAAGGACGTTCTCCCATTGCCCCCTTGCTGTGGTGCTCAACTCGGCATTAAATTAGAAAATTTGTTTTCTAAGATATTACACATGTAAAAACCTCACAATTCATAATATTAAAGATCAGAATGCAGATAGAAAGTGAAATAGAACCCTAAAGTTGAAAGAGAGTGAAATACTGCGCACCTATATAGATATACTACAGCATGGGGATAAAAACTTTGGACTCTTGTATCTTTAAAAAAAGCACCGATTGACCTATACAGCTTTTTTCCTCACGATTATTATTTTACATCATGAGATAAGTTTTTGAAAAAAATCGAAAGAAAACTTCGTTTGCAATTAAACGAAACGTCTCTGGCCATAGGTTCTCAGTATAGGCTTTCAATGTTAAAATATGCAATTTCGAGGAAATAGGCAATTTCAATACATCCGAATTTCATGTCGATTGGGGGTCCTTTGTTATCTTTTTCGTTCGTTTTTCATAAAAAAAAAGATACTAAAAATTATTATTTTTTTCTAATATTAGGTACACCAATATAATTTAATAATCAATAATTATAACTGTGGTTTTTGAAAATCGGCCAATAATTCTTCAAGTTATTATTCAAGCTCGCCAATTGCAAAAAAAGACGTTTCGAGAAAAACGCGTTTGAAAAAAAAATAATTCCGAAAACTGGAAATTAAAGTAAGTAATAAATTTTATAAAATGCTTACAAGTCAGCAATTCCAGTACTATAAAGTAACCCTTCTTATTTTTCATAGGCATTGTTAAGCTGCTACATCTCTTTTCTGAAATTTCTTGCTTCTTTTGTCTCGAGAGAGCTACGTCTATTTCGACGCTTAAGGTGATGTCGGAGCCAAATTACCTCCTCACTCGAACCGTACTTTTCGCTATACGTAAAATTTACGTACTTGCTGTCGTTTCCAGCAGTCTCAAAATGTTCACAATAAAATTCTCTAGTGCCATTGACTTATTATTTTAGCCGTGAGTACTTGTAATTTTTTTATTCTAATCTCTCGCTGGCTTAGGATATCTCCACCTTATACCAGCGCCGTTTCAGTGAGGTGACCTATTCGTTTAGCTTAAAATAAAAAAATTGCAGATACTCACGGCTAAAATAACGAGTCAATGGCACTAGAGAATTTTATTGTGAACATTTTCAGACTACTGGGAACGACAGCAAGTACGTAAATTTTACGTATACCGAAAAGTACGGTTCGATGATTTAGCTCTGACATCCTCTTAAGGGATTGTCAAAATTCTACCGTTACCTCTAAACTGTTTTATCGATCGAATCCTGAATAATTAGTAATAACTAAACTACTTGAAATTATGCAAATTCCAAATACAGGTGCGTTTCGCCTATGAATTATCTATCATCTGGCATAGATCCAACTAAATATTCAATGACACCTTCGAAAATTCTTGTTTCGATATGAATTTTTTCGGAACTAGAATTTTTAGGATGTCTTTAAAATATTTACTCGAAACTTTGCCAAATGATGAATAGTATATAGACTAAGTGCACCTGTATTTTGGATTTGCATAGTTTCAAGTATTTATTTAGTTCTTAAGAATTATTTAGGATCCGATCGGTAAAACAGTTTAGTGATAACGGTAGGACTTTAACAACTTATCGCGCTGCTCGGCCATTTGCTGCCCGTAACTGAAGCTCAGTGAGCTAACTATAATCTTTAAATTGTTCATGATCATCAAAATTGCAGAATTTCCTTCGTTGAAAAAAGCAGCAGCTATAAAGGCAGTAATTTCAATGACTTTCAAGCCACAATGCAGATGCTTCGGTGCCAAACGCCAAACAATAGTATTGAAACTTTCATTCGCATTATGGGTATGTCCGCTTAAACATCTTGTGAGTAAATCCTCTCGAGCTAGATCTTCAAATATAGGAAGTATTTCCTTCTGTAATCAGGATGTAACGGAGCAGGGTGAGCTGGAGGTTTTAATTGCTTTTTTCATGTCTTCAACGCTATTAATATTGCTACGTATTGCATTCACATAATACGTGCTCAGTTTTTTTATTAACCTTCAGAGGACGGGGGTGGTCAATATATCGACCACCAAAGACATATGAACTTTTTGACGTTTTCAAGCAAGATTCGGTATGCTAGATGAGCAAAAAATAATGAAAAAAATATTGGAGCGTGTTTGACATTGAAAATCGCCATTTCAAGGTCAAATAGTGTTTTTTGGTGTTTCAACATCAAAGTTTTTTGATGTGCTGCATACGAAAAAAATAGTGAAAAAATCCTAAAGGCACGATTGACCTTGAAAATCGCCATTTCAATCTCAATTTAACCTTGAAATGCGATTTTCAAGGTCAAGGGTGCCTTCAGCACATTTTTTTACTATTTTTTTCGTACTCAGCACATCACAAAACATAGGTATATATGTTATAATAACAACTGAAAGCTGTTAAGGTAAAAAAAAAAATTTTTCATATTGCCGATTCCGTCAGGGACGGGGACGATATTTTAACCACTTGTAAGGTCGGGGACGTACAATGAGTTATTTTTTGTTAATATGGACAAATTTTGGGTCTAAAAAAGCGAATTGAACAAAAATTTCCCCATCCTCTAAAGGTTAAAGCGTCAGTGAATTTACCCTTTCCGCCTAGATTTTTTGGCTTTCTTGACGTTTCGGAGGCGAGTTCCCTTTTTTTTTAACGTGACCTTCACATTCACACCGTAAAGCTCTTCCGATCTCGAAAACATCGTTTTCACTGACTCGACTTCCATGCTTCCCGCAGAACTTTCATGGTTTTTTGTGCAAGTTTCTGATAGCAAACTATAATGTTGGGATACTTCTGTTCTTGTCGATTCCAACATGCGACAAACGTGTACTGACTCCGTGATTGGAGCTTCTGTTGGCCCGTAGTCGATGGCTACTGTAAATTCACTGACGCACTTGTAATAATAGGTGCAACAGTTTCAGTCGTTCTTGTAAAACTGGTTTCTACTAAGCGGTCACAGTATCCCCTTCAACAATGTGGTTATCCTTCTCGACATGTGTGGATAACTCGCGTTCACGTGTAACTATTAATGAAGCCGGTGAGGCCAGAGACTAGGTGCGGAAATATAGCACCGATCAGACTGTTCGGTTGTGAGCGGCAAAGAGCGATGCTGCGTTGTTAAATAGTGCGAGTCAAGAGCGCGTTAGTTTATGCGCGCCAGGACTTTCGCCCGAACTTAAGAAAGAGTGAGAGAGTGAGTGGGGCCGATGAGCAAGTCGGTGCTGATAAGCGTAATGCTTGTGCTATCGGCCCGAATATCTCTAATTTCTTTATCAACTAAAAAAAGTATTTTTATTTATAACTTTAAGCTTTAAAGAATTATGTTTTATAATTACATTTTTAAATTATGCTATTATTGTAAAAAAATGAAATTATGAAAGTAAAAAGTTAAATTTGTATTCGTTGGTGCATTAGTGCTATAATACCCTTATACCAGATAGAATTTATAAAACTAGAGCTTCATGAGAATACGTTAAGACAATGTCGGAGCGCTAATGAATGTCACCTAACCTCACATTGTTTTTGTCAATAAAAAGATACTTTAAGTGTATATCTTATGAGAAAAGGAAAAGAACACCGTCCGCATTACAACAACGTATGATAACACTTGATTATAGCATTATTTTGTAAAATGCAGCAAAAATCTTGGGATCAGTTATGTGCGTTATATTATAGAAGAATGTTGAAGCTATAAACTGTGAGCGTTCTCGCTGTGTTTAAAAAGAGCACCCATCATATTTCAATAAACAATAATTATGTCACTTCAGATTTACGTTATATTGTAAGATCTAGTCAAAATCCTGGAATAATGCAGTGAAATTATGTGACGGACATTCTCGGCGCTCCGATTTCCCTTAAATATGTATTCAAAGTTAAAATGTTGGCAATATTCATATACGAACCATCCAATAGCAAAGTGTCGTTCGCAATGGTCTCATGATCTGCAGAAACATTATTATGATTCAGCGTTGAATTGTTGTGAGAAATATGTTCATTTCCTTGTGATGCTCTCACAGTTTCAGGTTCTAAAACATAATAAAAGATTAATTTTATATAGAAAAAAAATCTGTCTTTAAAAAGTATATAACGGTAATAGAAAATCAACTATCTACACTTGTACAGAAGATAGAAAAAATCGCAAAGTTCACAATAAAGTATTTGATGCTGACCTTGAGTTTTACCATGTAATTAAATGAAAAAGCTATTTTAAGATAAACGTCAAAATTTTTAAATGGAAACCATAACCTTTTGCTTTAGAGGAATTACATTTTATATTAAAAATTTTTAAACAAAAGTAATCCCTAAGTGTTATTTATAAGTTATACCTTTACTTCCAACATGTCAATATGGTTTTGATATTGACTAAGAGTCTACTTTAAGTGGTCAAATTTAGTGGTCATTTTAAAATCAAGGCAAGACTAGTGGAATGGATTAGAAATATGGCGTTTACATCTGTGAGAATTATTCTTAACAATTCGAAAAATAAAAAAGTTAATACAACGCAGGAGTTAGCCTGACTGAACAGATTTAGTGAAAAAATTGCCAGATCATGCTGTTTTTTCATCGCGATAGAAATATGTTTCTGCGTGCGTATAGAGGTGTGTATACATCTAAGATATTTAGTAAACAAGATGAGTAAATTGTTGACCATCTGCAGCTTTGAGTGTTCTAAACGGATTTAAAATAAGTAGAAATAATTGTATAATGAATCTGTTGATCAAATACTGTTAATATAACGAAAAATTGAAGATAAATTGGGTGCTGATTAAGAATAGGATCAGTGAAAGTTTTTGATATCCTAATAAATTTTAATATATTCGATTACATTACAGAAGCTTTTGATACATGTAACTGTTGGTTAAACACGAAAAAAAAATCTGTTATAAAAAATCGCTAGAAGAGAGGATTTGCACAAATCGATAGTAGGTAAATAATCAGTAAATTAACGCCTCTAAAGTCGCAGAGGGGGGCAGAAATCTGAAATATTTGCCAAATATGTTGTAATATTAGTACATTTTTATAATAGTATTTTTTTTACAAAATACTTTCAAACCTCACTTTGTAAGTATTTTTTTTTAATTTTGTTAAGGTTTCGCACTTTTGAATAAGAAATGGAAGCTTCCATTTAAAATTTTAAAGCTATCTTTATAATATATCATATGTTGCAAAAAATCAAATTAAACTTTAAACAATATATTATACATTACCTTCTTGAGTAGGATTACAAGCACGCACTTGGACGCAGACGTCCGCCTGAAGCTGCATCTTAGTTGTATTTAAATAATCAACATTATCTAAAAAAAATGAAGAACAAACATTTTTTTTTGTAAATACTACATAAGCATGACAAATAGTACACTTTGTTTTCACGATTGATTTTTTGAGTCAATGTATGGTTTAGTTACCAAATGCTCCGAAATTGAATTTGTTACATTTGGGCAACTAGTTGGTTGTCCTTCTCAGGTATCTATATACTGACATTCGTACATTGTCTCAAGTTTATAAATCCTGTAAGTAATATTAAATATTTCATTTACCTTGTTGCAATACAATTTGGTCTGAATATGCTATTTAATAGTATCGGCATAATATGTAACACATTTTTAAATATATGTATAATATAAATACATGTGGGGTTCTTTTGTCAACTAGAATACCCTCCCTCCGCTCTGCCCAAAATTGGTTTGATCCAATAAATATCTCTATTTTCGAATGTCGTATGGCACTTTTTGAAGTTCGCATTCCGTTCCATTTATACATTAAAAGGCATATTTCTGACAGAATTTTACAAGAGCAAAACTGTCGACGCAATCGAATACTGCATAAAGAACGCTATTTACACCAAGTTTGAACAGTCATTATGGATTAGCCATCATAAATTCGGCTACTGTAAATAGAGCAGCTACGAGCAGTCCCGACTTGGCATAAACCAAATTATTTAATTAAAACGCATTGCTAGTAATAATTCTGCAATTGTCTTAGCGGTACACTGAGAGAAAATGCTAGCTATTTTAGTATAGCAAATATTACTATTGATGCATCAATTTTTCTCATACTATCGTGGTACGCGATTGGGGTAGTATTTGAATCAATTCTGTGCTTTTTATGCACCGCAATGCTTTATACTGTACAGATATGCCAGCTACACAAGCATTGCACGAGGCCTATACTATTTTGGTATAATTTTGATACAACCGTAGTACGTGCCACGTACCGCCCTCTGCGCTGACTTTTTGCGTCGGGAGACTGGCACGGGCTCACGTGTATTGCGTCTGCACTGACGCAATACATGTACATAAACATAATGAAGAATTTTTATTATTTTTGCATTTTTATCATTTCATCGACAACCGGGCCTCAAATTTTTCTATATTGTATCAAAATTTCAATTTTTTTTAGCCAAAATTTATTTTTGCATGAGCTGCCTTAAAGTAGCTCAAGCTACTACGAAGCATCATACTGCGTTTAGCTCATTGGTGCTCCAAGAATATTCAGTAAAATATTCCGAAAAAATTCAGGGAGACACTTCGAGCCCTTTAGATTCCTACGTATATTTTTTAACCTTTAGAGGGCTGGCATTTGGGATTTATGAATCTCCATAGAAAATGAAGTAATATGATATCTCACATCGTAATTTAAGTATGGGCAAAGGGTCGATCCAAGGTCGCACCACTATAGTAGTTTTCCGGCCAGGAAGGGTAATGCAAATGCTAATTTTTTCTACTTTAAGAATATTTGATATTTGGAATTAATTATAACTAGAAAAATTTGGAAAAAAAATTGTAGGATATTTTGACATTATTCTTTATGGAAAAATTCTGATATTTTCAAAATTCAAAATGGCGGATACAAAAATCCATGAGTATAATTTTCAGTCTGAATTAGAAAAAAATCAAAGTTTTCGTTCACGGGATTAAATATTGACCGCCATCCTGAATTACGGAAAATTTTTGGAAAATTCATAATCAGCAACCCTGGAAACCACATAATAATGAAGTTAAAACAGAAAGGAGGAATTTCTTTTGCACCACTATAGTGGTTTTCCGGTCCTCTAAAGGTTAAAAGTAAAAAATGTTTTTGTTTATTTGAAAAAAATTCTAACCCAGAAAACAAGTCTGTTATGAATTTTCAAAATTCCAAATTTTTTTGATATATCATTGTCTGTTTACGTCTTATGAATATGTGTCTACAATTTCAGATCTTAATAATATATAGAAAAATTAGAAAGCAATCCTGTGAAATAAAATCACGCCGCGATGTAAACATATGTGATTACAGTTTCATAAAATTTCGTCCATAATTGACAGAGATTTTAAATTTATTAATTCTATGATTTAGTATGGCTAATCGCAGTTCTTTTAATTTATTAAAGATAAATTTATAGTTAATATCTGCAGTTTATATTTATTCTCATAAATACGCTCACATTTACAAATTGATTAATGGCTTAAACGTATTAAAGTCACATACAGCTAACATGGGTGCTCGTTTGTTCTTTTTTATTCAGTTGTACGTCAGGTTTATACACATGGTTTATATTGTTTTATTAAAATAGGTTATTAGTGAATTTAACAAAAACCTTTTTCCACTACTTCTAGGTCCACCAATAAAAAAAAACATTTGTTATTATTACACTTATCATCAGATAAACTTTTTAATGCTGCATCAAAAATATTACGTTGTGTATTTGATAAAGATGGTATGTTGAATGAATCATTTTATATTTGATCAGCTTTTTCATTATTCGTATGAATATCTTCAAACGTGTCTTCATTTTGTTGATATAATTCATTTTTATTACAATGACGTGTAATCCGAAATGAAAATAAATAACTGAAAACTTAAAAATCTATAAAACAGAAATAGATAGACCTGATATTGTTACAAGAGTTTTTAATGTGAAGGTTAAAGTACTTTTAGAAGAAATTAAAAAAGGAGTTTTAGGGAAATACAATGCTTCCACGCATGTTATAGAGTTTCAAAAAAGTGGTTAACCTCACATAAATATATTATTATTTATAGCTAAAAATAATCAAGTTAACAATCAAGATGATATTGATGCTATAATTTGTGCTGAAATCAGGGCTGACGTCACGGCTCTCTCGCAGCTGCGTACCCGGCGACGGAGTAGTTTAGCCCTTACCCGTCT
>UELV01080070.1:0-14995 GCA_900490015.1 Megastigmus stigmatizans | reverse complement strand
GAGAGAGAGAGAGAGAGAGAGAGAGAGAGAGAGAGAGAGAGAGAGAGAGAGAGAGAGAGAGAGAGAGAGAGAGAATAGTTCGCACACATCAGGGTTAATGAGAACGATCGAGAGGGAGAGTGAATCTGCATACAGTATAGTATAGTATAGCTGACTGGAAGAAAAAGACAGAGAGAAGTGCGCGTGTGTGTGTGGTTTGCGCACACGTGTGCATACGCACGCGCATATATACAGGCACGCGCATATATACAGGCGCGCCCAGAGAGAAAGGGAAAGGAGTATCCCAGAACGAGAGAGTGCGGCGAATTCGCGAGAGAGAGAGAGAGACGATGAATGTAGGCTAGATACCTATCGCAAGCGCGATACGAGGGGAACGAGAGACGGAAGATAATGAGCGACGAGGGGCAGAGAGGGGTGGGGATGGGGAGGGGAGCAGAGAGCGCGCGCAAGAGGGGGGAGATGCACAGCGACACGAAGCGACACTGAACGGAGAAAATAAAGGAGAGAGGCTTTAAAAAGCGAAACTCAGACGGACACACGCAGCTCGACAGCAACAGCCTGCGATACTTATACACGCATTGGGGGGGGCAACAAAGAACCGCGCGTGAACTGCGCCTATATAGTAGTAACAGACATGTACGAGAAAGACAGAGAGAAAGAAAGAAGGAGCACGCGCGGTGCGTTTCGTTGCGTGTATACGTATATATTGGAACGTGGGCTGTACACGTGTGCGTAAGTATATACGTCTCTTGTTGCACACGCGCGCGCCTCGACGGTCGACGTACACATGCACCGAGATCAGAGAGACAGAGACAGAGAAAGACAGAGAGATAGAGTTGAAACGTTCAGATTAGAGGCAAGTCGGCGAGCTGATTTTTTTGAGGTTATTACCTGAGACGGCGACGTCCCCTGCAGTAGGTTGATGCTGCTGCTGTTGCTGCTGCTGCTGTTGCTGTTGCTGCTGCTGCTGCTGCACAGTCAGTTCTAGACTATTCGTACTGACTTCCCCAGTCAGCAGAGTTGTGGTACTGGCTGTGGTGTTAGAGCTCTCCGAATCCATGACTTCGGAGCTGGTAGCACCACTAGTAACAGTGCCACTGTTGCTCAGCGATGCTGTCATTCGAGTTTCATGCATCATTGGGAGGCCTGCCAGCAGCTCCCTGTACTTCTAGCAATATCAAAAATTCTACTTCTGTCCACCGCTGGGATGCACACTTGATCTTGGTTGCATTCAATGCTCTATCGCAGACTATTGATTCCTTTGGTGAGACTTTTATGTATCTTCCACTTTGACGAAGACACTGGACAAGCTGAGCCTCTCTCAAGACCCACTAGATGTGGACTTTAGCACAGTTGTTTGCAGCTGCGAATAGAAAAATATTGAAAACATACAGTAGAAACATAGGATTCTGACTTTACAACCTGAGCATTTGTCATTTCATGACTTGCATAGACAATACTATGTATATAAAATATAGTCAATCACACACCACCAGGTTATAGTTAACGAAAATATAGTCTGTCTTCCAGATTATTTCTCTGTCTCTCAGAATGTGTGTTGAGAATTATAACACACATTCACAGGCATTCGCAGACAAACGTCTTGGGAGTGTAGAAAGAAAGAGTGTTGTCGCTCGTTCTCTCTTCTGCTCCCTACTTCTACTATACTAAAGCTCTTTTTCACTCTCTCCTCTCTCTCTCTTTCTCTCTCTATCACTCTCTCTTTCTCGACGAGGCTGTGCTGCTGTCGGTGAGGGTCACGAAACTGTCAGCTCCCCGTCCACCTCTTAGTCCCTCCGTCTCAGACGAACATCCGGCTCCTAGTCACATTCGGCATTCGAGCATATATCGCACTCATCCGCTGCATAATCATGAGAATCATCATCGGTCCGGGAGCAGCGAGAACACCGCCGTTGTTACTACTGTCGTCGTCGTCGCCGTCTGCCAAGGGGCTCCCCCTCGCTCGTTCTCCCCTGCGCCACGCCAAGAGCAACGCGACAGAGTTTCGCCGTTCGGCTCCCTAGACTTTGTTCATTAATGAAAAAGCTCGCGGTTCTCCGAAGCCGGCGTGACGTTTTCCCACCTCCTCTGGCGCCGCTAGCTGCCTGGCTACACTGCCGTGTTGCCGGTACACGCACACGGCCGAGCGAAAGACAAGAGAAAAAATCGAACGTTAGACAAATGTAGGTCTGTAGGCCACTTCACTTACACACTGGCTTTGCGCGGATATATCGGCTCTCTCGCGGGCTCGCTCTTTCTCTCTTTCTCCTCTCCTCTCCTGGCGCGCAGACAACACACACTTGCATACTCTCCTCTCGCTCGCTCCCACTTGTCCTTGGATGTCTCTCTCACGGCGCTTCCGCGGATTTCTATCGCCGCGCCTGTCTCGCTGATGATGCTGCTGCTGCTGCCGCCGCGCGCTGCTACTCCGGACCGCTCTTCTCTCTTTGTCTTGCTCATGATGTTCGCGTCGCCGCCGCCGCCACCGTCGCCGTCGCTGCCGGGACACGCACACGCATGCACTTGCACACCTATGCTGCCTATGCACGTTACTCGTTAGGCCCGATGATGGATTGACGGTCGCTTACGCCCGTCCCTGACCGGCGCCGACGGTCAAGTTTACGTCCCTGGAGTGGTGGACTGTGGCCGCGCTGGCCACAGAGTCAGGAGTCAGGCCTGCTCTGGCTCTTTCTGCCGGCTGTTTTGCGCCGCACTATACCCTATGGGCTATACCTGCACAGTGCACATCGCCGCTCATCCCTGCAGGCAAGAAAATTAAATGATAAGAGGGCCTGAATTAATGCAGCTTTTTGCGAGGACTCTAATTATCAACAATTATTTCATTACAGGTTGATTTGATACGTGCTATTGGAATTTTACAAGTCGAGACGATAAAAATTGGTAAGCTATGAAACATTGTGTACCTATCACAAAAGCCACTAGTATCTATTCTGCTTTAATTATCGGTATTTACTTAAAGTAATTCTTTATTTGATTATAATTCTTTTAGCAGTCAACTGGGTAGACATATAAAATAGAAATTCCATAAATTTTCCGCATTAATTTTGCAAAAATTGAAATGTGTCTTTTTAATCGATTAGTGATATAAGTAATATAAATACTGGGATAATACCATAACGGGTATAAAGAAACATGACCCTTTTTGGCTGTATTTGACCGTCAACTAAATTGTCGAAATTATGCACTCGCGCATTTATTGGGGATCGGAATCGCGCGCGCAACTCAAGAGTCTGACATGCTGACAACGGCCAGGGTTTTGTACGACGTAGCCTTGAATCGAGAAGTTTTAGAGACCTGGGGTTCATCTAATGCATTTAATAAAAGGTTTTATTTATGTACATACGACTTTTAAATAATTCTTCTTAAAATCTTCTTTAATGTGGCGACATTTTTCCAAATTGTAATCTTGTCCGTTGATCAGCTTGTAAAAGTTTTGAGGTTAAGTAAACAAATTTTGTATAATTGCATTTTCCCTCACTTAATTATGCAGAATAGTTAATTTGTTTTCAAACTTCAATGATTAACTTGCATGACCAATCACGTGTTATTTGATTCAATTCGAAACACATTTGTTAGCTTTACTTACATATATAGGTACTTGTTGAATAAGCGACTAAGCTGTCACTGAAATTTTCAGATAATCAAGGTCCGAGAATGTGCAGCAGAAACTGCATTTGACTTTGACCCTAGTAGTACTTAGTGCTATAGTAGGTATACCTATATGATTTCGTTGCGATTTTCGCAGAAGTCATACTTTTCGCAACGAAAACAATATCTTTAATTTATGGAATAAAATGTGGAGTAATAATAATATAATAGCTATTTCTTTTTATTATATTCTATTAAGAAATAGTGAAGAATTTATAGCATTAACTAATTAAAATTATTGCTTTTTTGCAGTCTAAGCAAAATTTTTTTTGAAAAACTGAAAAAATTTTAATACTTGGATTAATTACGCTGATTCCAATTATTGAAGATTTTTCAGTAGGTTAAAACATTTATCAATTCAATGGAAATAACTTACCTATACATAACAGAGGCCGCGTATTCTCTTACTGTCTCACCGCGTAACATAAGTAAAATAATCGATTTCGATCAGTCACAGAGCTTCTTTAAAGAGAAATACGACTGTCTCACGCTCGACACATGAGAAGAATAATAAGGCCCTAGATATGCGCTTGACCTATTTTATGTTTGCACAAAATATCGGCACTATGATCGGGTGTGTAAGTACACAATTTATAATTCTTCCTGAATATTTGTATTTGCGATTAAGATTAATCATGATAAAATTCCAAAATAATTGTGCTATACATTTGTTATACTTTTATAATTTTAAAATATTTTTCTACAATTTTTAAAATTATATTGTGTAATGATTAATTCATTTCATCCGCATATCTTATTTGTTATTATTGTTTTTTTTTTTGAATGGATATGCACAGAAATCTAGAATGAGTCCCGTATAGTGCACATAATATCTTATCCATAGATATTATCTTCAATGGAAGATAGCCCATCTGTCTATACCAGTGTCTCTCATACAGCACGATGAAAATCTAGAAATGTTTTAATTAATTTATCTTAAACTGATATAGTAAAACATCTATGTTATCTATAGTGAAAAATTTCAATATTACAATATTTCTATTTATATTCAGGCCATTTAACATTGTCCTGAAGTATATTTTTCATAACAAAAATCCGTAATATTAAGAAAAAATAAATTATTATTATGTTAATATACATAATTTTCGCAACCAACTATAGAAACTATATGATTATTATTAATAAAAAGCATTCGGTCCTGTGCTTTAACCATATCATGCAGGCTTCATTACTATACACCTTCGTCTAACTAATTAGCATTTATACATATTAAGTTATTAGTATTTATATTATAATCCGTGTCTATTCGGATACGGGACACATTGCGTGGTATACAGGATATATTGTAGAATGTCTCTAAGCCCACGAAAACATTTCTTACATTTAACTTGTCTGAGTAAAGTTATCTTTAACTACTTCATTAGTCAAGATATAATCCATGTTTCCGCTTTTCACGTCAGCCGTGTTATAAGCACGGGCTCTTGTGTAAATGCAGCTTTCACGTTTATTGTTCCATGGTTTTCAAAAAGATTTTGAAACTTTTCTGTAATAATCAAAATTATTCGATTTTTTATTCATCAAAATTTATTACCATCGTGAGTAAATTAGGAATAATAGCAAACAGTAGGATAAATAATAGGACTAATTTTTTGGACACTGATTGACTGAATTTGATTATTCTATAATCTAATCTAATTTTTCTCTAGCAAAAATTACAATAGTGTCTTCTAATTCATTCCCAGACTGCTTAAAGTGGAGAAATTAATATAGTTTCTGGAAAAAATGATAAGTATAAACATACAGTATAAAATTTTCTATACACTTGGTAATATTTACTGGAAACTATTATAATTTTCCACCTTTGGCAATTTTCCACTTTTGACTACGATTGGATTGCAAAATACTATTGTAAATTCTATTAGGAAATTTCTCTCTGTGCATAATTAATATTACTATAGTTTAATAATATTTAAAATATTGATATGATATATAATTAGTAATCTGGATTGTCGAACAACTAATTTATTTAAGTGAGGTTATTATAGATAAAGAAGTGTGTATTGAATAAATTAATAGATAACCTATAGGTACGAGTGCGTATTCTATTAAAAAATAGCGTGAAATGAAAACTGGGTAATTTTAAATTATTAGGTAGCGGCTATTATGTCCCTTATTTTTTATTTGAATTTAAATTACGATAAATCGGTACTTGTAACATCACATAAAGACGTTACAGAGTTCGATTATCTTTTCTAAAAAGGACATCAGCAGGTTACAAGAGGGCGAAAAGCCTCTATGTAGGGGAGAGCGAGGTACGCATGCCACCCTAACTTTAATTCAAGATTGTAGTAAAGTATTAAAAGATTCATACAAGTAAAAATAAGAAATAGATCGAAAAACTCATCTACAAAGAGAATTTACAGTTAAAAGATTTTATAATAATAAATCAATATAACTTGGCTATTATATGCCCATCACTGTAGTATGTATATAAGCCTATCCAAGTGACAGTGGCTTACGCGCTCGCAGCGGTTCTCCATCTTGCGCCACTACTACTTATACTTATAGTGATATACGCGAGGAAGAAGTAGGTCAGGTCGCGTCAGGTGTGACAACGTTCTTCAGGGCAGAGCCCGGTTATGGGAGAGTTTTCAGTTTTGTTCACACTCGCACAACGCGGCTTGTGTGTGTATAAGTAAATTGCATAATTCGTCAGACTCGAGACTCTCGCTCGACCAAATATAACCGGTGCAGTGCAGGTAAGCCCGTTTTAATAATGATAGAGCGATTAATGCAATACTCGTGCTCTACATGTGTATATACGTACATTGGGTCATTGGGTGGCAGCTGCCCACGACTATTTCTGCGCTTCGGGTCCTTTGTGCATCGCTGCACCGGCTGACAGTTCCACGATGATCGACAAACCGAATCCAATCGAATTCGAAAGCGCGATGTACAATCGTTCGTTAATTTAATGCTACCTTATGTATGTAGCTTGGAGAGTGCCTACACCTGGATGCAGTTGCACTTATTTATTATGCCTTTAGTTTATCAAAGAAGAGACTATATACATGTATAGCTTGATGTGAAAGAAAAAATTCATGTTACGTGCAGCCTGGATGTTCTTACTTTTATAAAGCTACAAATGCTGTTCGAGTTTGTTACTTTACATTGGTCTACGCTGGAAATGCTAATTCCACTATAAGTATAAGCTACTACTAGACTGTCATATGTTTTCGTTCTAAACTAATTGCATTTGTCAAATAAGAAAACTGTCTATATTCGAAAAGAGCTAATGGATGTTACGCGCAATATATATTTTGATTACACAAATTAAATTAGGGAAGGTCTTTATGTTAAAAAAAAAAATGTTACTACTTATTACACATTTTATAAAACTATAGATTTCAGTCTATGAAAATACTCTACCTATTTGGAAGGACGTATGTGTATAATATATGTTCATACATACTTTTAAAATATAATCATATAAGTACTCGCAAAAACGATACTGATACAAAAATTAAAATTTGTGAAAAGAATTTCTTCTCTTAAAATAATCTAATAAGAAGACTTAAATTTCCGTATTGGTCTTTATTTATCTACATTATGCGAGGAAAAGCTAATAAACTCCCGAATTGAAACCCGAGACAAACCTTTTTGAAATTCCAACTAGATTTTTTAAGAGTCTTATTCGTTTTATTAGAACTTCAATGATCAATAACTTTTCAAGATTATATTATCGACATTTTTAAAGAATAATCAGTGAGTCACGCACCCTTTTCTATAGAAAAATATGCTATAAATCTTGATATCAGTCTCTCGACCTTTAGATCAGTCACTAGGTACATTTGGAAGATGAAGCTCCAAACCATGGACTAAACATTATGCTTAGCTTTTTTTCTTAAATGCTTGCACAAAAAATTATGTCATTGAAAGTTGAGAAGTAGAATTAGGCATTTCGGCACTACCATGGGTAATTTTTTAAAATTGCCTATATAAAAGCTTATTACATGGGTTACTTTGCCAGTGGACCGTTCATCTTGCACATTATAACTAAGCATGAAATGATAAGTAAAATCAGACCTTAACACAAATTATGAATCATATTCGGATGCTCGTAAAGGGAAAGTTTTATTAGAATTGCACATAGAATCTCGTATAGGCATATACGTTGAGAGTTACGTTCAGAAATCAGAACAGTTACGCTAGTCACTTATCGAAAGTAGAAATAATGTACCTAGTAAATATTCATAGACTGATATAAACATTTATCTAAGGAATTGCAAATTTTATAATTACTTGCATAAAAATAGTTAGATTTGGATTTATTTTTTTAATTCCTCAAATACTTTAAATATTTACAGTTTACGCAAGTTGTATTTTTTGGAAACTGAGGTCATTGAAAAAGCTTTGGTAGCAGATAGAAACAGTGTTGAAAAGTACCAAGAACGTAGAAAAAATGTAGAAAATTTAAAAAACATGGGCAACTTCTTAGGCCCGATGTCTAGGCATTACCATCCGATAGGATATATTACCCATAGATATCGTACAAGCTTGATCCTTTTTTATGAGTTTTAATTTTTTTTTGTAGGTTTTATATGTCTAGCAAATCCGAAATTAAAAATAATCATTTTATTTCCAATTCGAAATCATTTTGTATTACAATATAAATACCAAATCGTAGATATTTATACATTTTATGGTATTTAATGTTCATGTCAGCTGTATTATGGACATCATACAGCTAAAGCAATTTTTTCACCGCGTGGATTTTCTATGGGTTAATTTCGATATCGATAATAAGATACTTTTGACCGTTAAATGTATAGCACTAAAACTTTAACATACTAATTTAGATTTATTGAATGTATAGCTAAAATCGGGTATTTTATGTAAGAATTAAGACATCTCTGAAAGTTTCATGTAAAATCTGTAACCCATGCTAAAGACATTTTTTATAGGAAAACGTATTTTTGCTCACTTTATTCACATATTTTTGGCTTTGATTCCACCTTATTACAATAGAAAAAATCATTCTTATTAGTTTGCGTAATTGTCTCATTTTTTCATACCATTCAATTCACGTAAACAATTTGTGTATTTCATCCTTGGGAAATATATAAGTATAGTATTCGATTACATTGTAATAATAAAATTATTGTATTGCGATTAAAGATTTTTCATATTTTAAAACTTGACTCAATTTAAGAAAAATTAATAAAATACAATCATAACATAAATTTTAAATCACATAAATTTTGCTAGAAAATCATTGAAAAAAACATTTTTTCCATAAAAAAAAATTTAAGTAAAAATAGATACTTAATTTTAAGCGATCGTGACTGTCTAACGAATTAATATAGTTTGACAGGCTGTTCAAATGTTAAAAATATGCTTTTTCAACTTTCATTTTATTTTGTAAAATATTTTATATTTTTTACTGATTATTTTTACATAAGTCGAATCTATACACAATTTCATTAGATTGAAAAAAATTTCACTCAAATAGCCTATTGTCACGAATGGACGTTTCATTGAAATTTTTTTAATGGAAAACCAAGTCATAATATTTACTAAATATCTAGGACTTGCATTCCTACTTATCTGCTTACCCATCGCTGAAAAGTTGAGTAAGAACATAAAAGGTACATGCAATGTAATAGGGAAAGGAAAATATGGTTTCAGTAATATGTTCATTTTAAAAATATATTATACCAAAAAATTTAAAATCTTTTTAATATGTATACAATTAGCAATAACAGTGTATAAAATGTACAAATGCACAGTATAAAAATCTTTACGAATTACATACATTTTCCTAAAATCTTACATCTAAATTAAAGGCAATAGTATAAAAATTCGTTACATTTTTTTGGAAAAATATACAAATATAACAGATAGGTTTATAATTAATAATTAATATTTTGCATTGATCGATTGTTTTCGCACTTGGTCAACAAGTTGATAACTTTAACTTCTTTGTTTGGAATTACCGAAAAGTTGTCGTGATATAATCAGTCTTTGGATTTGTGCAGTTCCTTCATAGATCTGGTAAATTTTAGCATCCCTCATTAATTTTTCAACCGGATATTCAGAATTGAATCCAGCACCTCCAAATATCTGCAAAATAATATTGTAAAGTTATGAATAAAAAATTTTTATTAATAAAATACCAATTACGATTTAACAGTATTATTGATTTTTCACCTGAACAGCATCAGTGGCACATTTATTTGCAACATCTGCAGCATAACACTTTGCAATACTGGCCAGCATAGATCCAGTTGGATCTTTGTTGTCAAGTGCCCATGCAGATTTCAGGTAAGCCAGTCTTGCAGTTTCGACACCAATTGCCATATCAGCTATCATAAATGCTACAGCTTGATGTTCAGCAATAGGCTTATTGAATGCTTTACGTTCTAAGGCATATTTTGTGGCTTCATCCAAAGCTCTTTGTGCCAATCCAACAGCACCACAAGCAACCTATAATATAACTAATTGATTAAAATACTAATTTTAAAGCTTATTAAATATTCAATTACTCTTCAATAAATCAAAAATTAATATGATTTTAGAAATAGACACTAATTCAATGATAGAACAGCACATTCGCCATCCTGGTATATTAATAACTCATGACAAGTTACTTATATTATATAAGTTAAAAAGCAATACTTTTTTAATTTAAATGCATTCGAAAAAAAAAAAGATTAATTTTTTTTTAAAGTTGTTTTTAATTACAGTTTTTGAAAAAAGAAAACAAAATAACAAGTTTCTTGAATTTGAGTCATTAAAAATGTGTGCATAAGCTTGTGTCAAAGTAAAAGAAAATTTTCGCATACAAAAAGAAAACAAATTTTACCGCTGGTCTCGTTTTGTCAAAGGTGCCCATAGCCACTTTAAATCCAGCACCTTCTCCAAGTAATACGTTTTCTTCAGGGACTCTGACATCTTCAAAAGTAACCATACGAGTGTCTGATGCTCTTTGTCCCATATTTATTTCCTAAAAATCAAATTTTATATTGATACATATCTTTTCGAATTTAGATAGAGGGCTTATTTATAAAAATTTTTGAATTGTAATATTTTTTAATTTAATATCCATAAATTTTTAATAAAAGTATAAGTGATTCAAAACTAAAAATACACCATTGCTTTAATAACTCTATATACAATTCAATTGAAATAGTCCATATCAAATAGTTCTAAAGCAATTAAGGCAATATATTTTTTCAATATTTAAAGCATTTAAAAATAAATACTTTAAAACAATTTTAATTCTTATAATGCATTGTGATTTATAAGCATCCAAATTTATAATTTAGTTCCAGCTAAATGTATTCGCTAAATTTTGAAGTATATGGACATACTTTACGACCAGGTATTACACCTTCTGAGCTGCGCTCAACAATAAATGCAGTAAAGGCTTTACTAGCTGGTACATTTGGATCAGGATTTGAACGAGCCAAAACAAAGTACCAGTTTGCAACACCTCCGTTAGTGATCCACATTTTGGTTCCATTAAGAATCCATTCTTTACCCTTCTTTACTGCTTTAGTTTTAATTCCTGCCACATCTGAGCCCGCACCTGGCTCAGTTACACAATATGCCTAAAATTATATAAAATTAGATTATACAACAAATTTCAAAATGACTAAGGTATTTTTCATTATTTACCATATAATGAATAGTTTCTACTGTAAAGTTATACTAACCGCTACTAACGGTTCATCAATCAGTCTTCCAAGATATTTCTTCTGCTGTTCTTTATTTCCAGCTAAAATTACAGGAGTTTGCTAGAAGTTAAAAAATATAATAATGGTATAATTAATTAGAAAACTTGATTTTATTAAGTAGAATCAACACATACTCCAAGTGACGATGCTTCCAAAGCAGTCTTGATTCCTGTACATCCATAAGCAATAGCTTCACTCATTACACAGCCATCCAAAATACCACATTCAAGACCACCTGCGAGTAAACCAAATATTAATATACTTATGTTTAATAATTACCCACCAAATTAAAAAACAAATGTATGAACAAGTATATAATTTACCAAGACTCTGTGGAATATGATGGTTCAAAATTCCTAAACTCCAAGCTTTCTTAACTATATCCCAAGGATAGTTTCCAGTGCGATCATATTCAGCTGCAACTGGTATAATTTCTTCCCTGGTGAATTTTGTTGCAAGTTCCACCATTTCCTTTTGAGTATCATTGAGTTCTAAAATATTAAATATAATTATATTATAATTTTCAAATGTATTTTACTTACGAGAATATATACAAAAAATGCACTAGAGGATTAGGGAATAGTAAACTGGTACTAATACGCCATTCAGTGTTTACGGTAAAAAAAAATCCTTATATACTGAAACCTAAATTAAATTCGGACAGTTGTATAAGATGTAAATATTTATTAGGATTAATTTCTTTCAAACCAAAAGACACACCTAAAAAAAATAGTTTGTATTGATTAAGCGCAATGTAGTCTGTAATGTAAATTTAATTTTTGTCCGAATACTCGGCATTGTCCGGACACTGGTTCTTTTATATTATTTGTTTCTTTATTACCTATCGGGCCGAAAGTACCACATTCATTCTCGGGGCCGGTTTAAGACAATAGCACTTTCGTCCTCGCTAGACAAAAAAAAGTATACAGTACTCGGGAGGAAATTTGGACAGCTCAGATCTCATGTTTGCCACCCTCGCCTTCGGCTCGGGTGTCAATTCACCTGAGTTCGCGATCCAAGTTTTTTCCTCCCTAGTGGCATAATATACTATTTTGCCTAACGAGCCGAACGTACCACATTCACTCCCAGAGCCTGTTCGAGAATGTTGCATTTTCGTCCTCTCTAGGCAAAAAAATAGTATACGCTACTCGGTAGGGAAATGGGATAGCACAAACCTTTTTACACGCGTTCTGGACTGTCCAAGTTTTTTCCCTCCTAGTGGCATAATCTACTATTATGCAGAATAACAAAACAGCTGTTAATAACAAGCACATATGTGCAATCCCCGACAATTAACAGTTTACGTGAAAAAAGAGATGGTTTTCAAATCATAATAAATTAGTATTATAGTTTTTTCATCTGGATGCTAATCTCAAATAAAGATAAAGAGATGTCATTTAGAAATTTTAAATTAACTATTAGTTACAATGTAAAGTTGAGTGGCCTATGTATCTATAATTCATTATTTTTATTTGTCCCTTCACCTTTTTTTTAGTCACCACATATTTTCATCATTGCTAAAACGTATTTTTATCGTGACAGAATTCAATTTTGTCAGAAGGGATATTATCATACCTATCTAGATGTGCTACATAACGACTGAATGCCAGCAAAATTAAAAATAATGTTTCAAGAACGATCAAAAAGGAAACGAAGAACTAAACAAAATATACATTTTTTATGTTGATTATTGGTATCTAAAACCAATTACTTTACAGATAATCTTGTAAGTACTTTGAAGAGAACATAACAAAACTTTTTTCGATACTATTCAAATTTACGATCGATTTTCGAATCAACGGAGAAAAATTAAGATTCTATGTTTTCTCTATATACTAAAACTTTTTTCTACTTACAGTAGTTTTATAGAACTTCATATTTTGAAAGTAAGTGCATTGAAATAAATTAAAAACCGGCATCGAAACAGATTGTTAGAATGTGACATTTCGGATTTCAAAAACAAATGATAACAACACGGAAAAAAAATTCCGATAATACGACTAATCCTCGCCCGCTAAAACTGCTGCACACATCCGCAAAGACACTCGTCGCTGTATCTGCGACTCAACGTCCGCAGTTTCTGCTAGTTTCTGCTAGCGAAAGTTATGCTATTTTTTTGCCTAGCAAGGACGAAAATATTACTAGAAAATACAACGAAATAGAAGAGAAAGTGGTATTCGGCCCGGTAGGCAAAAATAGTAGATTACGCCACTTAACTGGGGAGGAAGAAACTTGGATAGTCCAAAATCGTTTAAAAAGGTCTGGGCTATCCACTTTTACTCCTGAGTAGCGTAAGTATAAGTACTATTTTTTTGCCTAGCGAGGACGAAAATACAATTGTAAAAATACAATGTTAACATTCTCAAACAGGCTACTTATATATACTGTAGAGACAAATATAAAGATTCGTTCCTAAGTACGAACACTTACGTTGTCCGTTAATTAAAGTATAAAAAAAAATAATGTATCTATTTATTAAATATTTATATTATTATTCATAATAAGCGGATATTATATATTTATCTAGAAAATTATAAATTTGATAGCTACTTGCACGTATAAAAAATAATAAGCTTCGGATCTATTATTTATATAAGTATATTTAAATAATTTAGATATTGTATATGTAATTACTTACGAAAGTTATAATTTTTGGAAATCGAAGTCGTTGAAAAAGCTTTGGTAGCACTTTGAAGCAGAGGTATTTGCACAATCTGAAAAATATATAAGTAATCATTCTTTAAAAGAATTTTCATTAATTTTTTAAGAAAAATTAATGACGTTTTTACCTTACGAAGCATGTTTTTGCTTTTTACGTTAATGTTTTAGTAAAATCTTAAGAAGCACTATAGAGTACTGAAGAAATAATTTTTATAATTGCTGAGGTAGAACACGATGACTTGCATGCAAAACTTTGATGCTTTATTTGTATCAATGACGAGTGTAAGGAATGACGATTCAACCGATCTATCCAAAGGTTAAAGTACTACTTATTTGCCTGCTTCGTTTTTTGCTTGGTTGGACTTTATAAATATGTGGAATAAGATTACAACAATCATGAACAATGTAAAAGATCTAAGTAAGAACACTTTATAGACATTTCTATTTCTACTTGTAGCCTGTAGGTACGAATACTCTGATTTTCTGAACGGCCAACTTGGCAACTTTAGTGAAGTTACGAGTGTTACGACCCCAGCGGTCATAGAGCAGCAAGCGAAGATGTATAGAGGCAACTCGATGCAGAATTCCAATCCCCAAGTAGCTCAGTTAGTATAGCTGAAATCTTCAGAGTAGCGAACCTAATTACATTCGAATCTCATTGTTGATTTTATTTATTATTCAATTGTAAGTACTTATGAAGATACTATTGTTACTATCCGGCAATTGAAAATAAAAGACTGTTAATTTTAAATAAAACTGATAAATTTATTCTCGGAATTGTCGATGTTAAATATGAACTTTGTAGTATTGTAATTCCCAGTAAGTAGTTTAATTGCCTCTCCGAAAAAGGGCATGCATATCACAGATTATTTTTTGTATTATGCAAAGATGTCTGCACAGATTTTCGCGCCGATATATCGGATGTTAAAGGGCAAAGCACTGTCTCACATTTCTACAAGCTGGCT
>UELV01080069.1:0-25741 GCA_900490015.1 Megastigmus stigmatizans | reverse complement strand
GTGTGTGTGTGTGTGTGTGTGTGTGTGTGTGTGTGTGTGTGTGAGAGAGAGAGAGAGAGAGAGAGAGAGACTCGTCAGGTGAATCGAGAGTCACGTCGCTCCCCGCTGTAATTAGAGCTCCGAATTTATACCTCGCGAGTTTTGCTATCCGTCTCGGCATCTCTAGAATTTCCGAGGCCCGTAGCTAAGTTTCCCAAGCGAAGGAGGTGACGCCGCCGCGGCGTCCGGGGAGAACTCGATCGCGAGATTCGACTTTAACCGTTCCCTCCTCTCTCACTCTCTCTATCTTTCTCGTTTTCCTCTCTCTCTCTCGCTCTCTCGAGGGATAAGGTATGGCGCGACGTTTATTCGGAAACCACCGCGCGATGCATCCCCGCGGCGACTCTACTCTATCTCGCCTCGGTATCTTAGAGACAGAGAGACAGAGAGAGAGACGCTCACAAGGATCGGGAACGAATAGAGCGAGGCAAAGTTGCTTCTGGCACGCCCTTTGAGATAACGTTAATATAAAGGAGAGAGAGAGAGGAATGAGACGCGATTAGATCGAGCTCCGCTAGGCGAGAATACGACGGCGAGCAAGACTTATGACTTCTTCCTGCGCTTCGCGTACGGAAACTGTCTCTTGCACTTGGCCTCGATCGCTCGCTTTTGACAACCGTTTCTGTGATACGCGAGCCTTTTCTCTATGGTAACGTTTTATTAGATTGGCTCCTTTACACCTTTTAGGTCTGCAATTCTTGCAATTCTACAAGCATGATTTTTTGAACGGATTTTTTACATTCCTGGAATGCTTTTTTATAGATAATTTGAATAATATATGTTGTACGGTGTTGGATTTAAACATGTAACGTTTTCATGTGTACTCACGCGGGTACAGGAAGTTTTAATCATTGATGAATATGAATAGTGTATTCCATACCTGCAACAGAAACAGAAAAATAATTAGATATAATAATATAGAATAATAAAAATTAATTAAAATGATATACATTTAGTAAAATGTTTTTCCGATCAATACAAACTTTAAATTTTCAATTTGGAAGCCATTTGCATATTGAGCACCGAATTCTGTGCAAAATTTTGTTGTAGAGTATAGAGATTAAAAATATGCATGTGCAATCGCAACTTTGTAATTCTTTTTACACTAAAAGCTGTAAATCTCGACAAAAAAGTCGATCTACCATGTACATAAAAAAATGAGTTAGAAGATTATCAAAGAATAAAAGCTTAATAATAAAAAAACATATGCAGTCTATTAATCTGAGAACTGTAAATAACGGCAATAAAATCAAACACAAACCAATTCCCATAACTTCATTACTATATAGAAGCGAAGAAACCCCAAATCGTTGGTATACGGCGCGCAAAGGCGAGCTCATCCCAGAGAGAAGAGGATATAGGACACTCCTACCACAGGGCGACAGATACTCTTCCGAATCGTATTAGTCACGTGGAGGAGATACTAAATGCGTAGGAAAAGCAAGTCTGGAGAGAGGGGGAGAGGAGAGCAAAGTTACGATCTCCCAGCGTATAGTTTCGTCGTGGGATCGAAGTTGGCGGGGAGGAGAAATATATATCCGAGGGGGGGACGTCGCCGAGAGAAGCCATAGTTGCCCAGAAAGTGGTCTTGTTCTTGGCACTCTTCGATTCCTCCCAAGCCAACCCCTATACGACAACGACGACTGCCGAACGTGACTCCTCGATTTTTCCTCGATTCCTGGCTCTCTACTTCCCTCTCTCTCTCTCTTCTCTTTCTCTCGTCCACTACGCGCGCAAGCGACAGATTTATTCAATTAAGCTCTCGCTCGTCGCCGCGGGGAAAAATGTGCTTCCCCGCACGTGTACGATGGAAAACCTTGTTTTATTTGCCAAAAGTATTAATTACGCGGAATTTATCGGACCGAGGTTATTACGCGTGATTTAAGGGTTAGCGAGGACCAAAAAAATATGGTTGAAATACACCCCCGCTTCCTTTGTGCGCGAATAAAAAAAACTTTCGCGTGTATTTCAGGGGGTGCTCTTAATTGGTCGCTACGGCCTGCTCCAGTTAACAGCCAAACTTTTTCTCACGTAACAGGAGCTCGCGCGGGCGCGCACCAATTTGATCCAGCGGCTCTAATGAGCGCGCGAGCGCGTCATTAAGTTTCAACCGATAAGGAATGAAATATTTTTGATACACACACACACACAGAAAGAAAGACTGCAAGTTTGATCGTTATAGAGCAGTTTTCCACGAGCCGAGAAGAGACAATTGAAACTCCCGTCAAAGTGTGCACCGCGCCACCGCGCCACCGCGCAGAGGCTTGTTTGCGCGGAATTTGCAGCACCCTCCGATTACGTTTATTTCTCTCTCCTCCCGAAGTACATAACTCTATCTGCTTAGTTTGGAAGGAAGAAAACGCGCCACGAACCCGGTGTGTGTGCGCGCGTGTCTTATAGTTTCGGGCCGACTGAGTTACAGCGCGTAGCCATGCGCAACTTGACGATCCTCTCTCTCTCTCTCTCTCTCTCTCACACACACGCTCCACTCTCGCCGTCGTAAGAAAACGGGGGACGCAGGTGCGCAGCCGAGGAGGAGCTGCCCGAAGTATGGAGCTACGCGAAATTCTTGATCGTCTTTAATTTACTCGCGCGCCGGGCGTAGCTTTTCTTGCTGCTGCTACTGCTTTCTCGAGGAATTGCGTTCTCTGTTATAGGGGCGATGAGGATTTCGCGGCCTGGAGCTTTGTTACGCGCTGATTTCATTTGTGCCCCGCGCTAAATTGCTCTAGCTGTGTAGGAAAATTGCTCTTAAGGCTCTCCTGATGGCGGGCTGCTGCTTCCTTTATTTTTTGTTTCGCCCGGGGAGGATAAGTCTGCCGGCAACCCTTTTAAAGGCACGTGAATTTGGGGGTTGATGTCACTGATCTTCGTTTGAGTAAACGGTCTATTTTTATGCTCGAGGTATATACCGCGGGATTAAATTAAACGCACTGTGAAGTAATTGATCCTTAAATCACGGTCCTTCTAATTTTCCCGAGAATGAGTGTGCGGTTGAGAAAATTTACTCGTAAAAACGTATTTTTTAGATCCGTTAGCTACGTGGACTAAAGCATAAATAAATTCAAACGTGAGCAGCAATTTGCGTTACTAATACTTGGAAAAGAATTAACGAGTCGAGATAATGTAGCTGCGGGCAAAAATCTATAACTCGGTCGTGATTAATAGTGTTTTTAGTAAATAAAATGTATACAGCACGAAGTGAGGTTGATGTACGACGCGGCTAATTGTATTTACCAAGTTATTAAATACCATATAATGGGGTCTGCTGTCTCTCTCTCTCTCTCTCTCTTTCTCTCTCGGTGCACAGCTCACAAGTGATTACAATATCGGCGAGCATATTTTACGCTCTCTCGACTTAATTTATGACAAACGGAATTTTATCGCGGGCAATAATGAAGTTATATAGTATACTCGAGAATCAACAGCGCGCTATGAAAAATTATACTCATCGTTCATTCATAAAAGCGAATGTGTGTCAAGAACAATGCCTACATTTCTTTCGCGGGCATAAATTACTAAATAGATGTTTCTTTACTATACGAGTCGATCTGTACGCACGCGTAGACATTGCGCAATTAGAGTTTGTTTTTCCCAGAGACGCAATAATCAATGGCTGGCAGGAAGAAAAAGCATAAAAGTTCTTCTAGAAAATCTCCCCGGTATGATGCATCGACGTATCTCCGCTCGGTTATAACAAGCTTGTCAGACCGTTAATGCCCTATGAAATTCGTTAGGCAGGTTGCAGGATATACATCACCGAGCGATAAAAGCAACGAAAGAAACAAGCAGAGGGAATATAACGAAGATATGACAGCGCAGGCTTTGAAAGAACAAAGCCAGCAATAATAACAACAAGAGAAGCAGTAGCAGCAGCAGCAGCAGCGGCTGGAGCAGGAGCACGAGCAACGATACCCTCTCATCCTGGAGCGTAAAATCTCGAAAAAGAGATCAGGAATACGCGGAGGCATAGAGAAGAAGAAGCTTTTGTCCCGCGCAAGAAACTAAAAAGGGTTCAACCTTGGGATTGCTTTCCAGCGTAGGAGAGCGCTACTTAGAATCTCTCTCCAGCGACTCTCTCTCTCTCTCACTCTCTTTCTCTCGCTCACCGCAAATCCGATAATACTTTTCGTGGCATGATTTTCTGCAGCTCTCTCGTGAGCCACGCCCGCCGTGCGCGCGATTCATCCGACCACTTTTTTGCGGCTGTCTCGCAGACTTTAATGCCAGTTTTATCTCCGGCACGAACTTGTAACTTATCTCTTTTAATTTGTCGAGGGTAAACAGTTTCGGCCTCTTGTTGTACAATACAATGAGTGATGTGTAGAGCGATGAACAACACAACAACGGGACTCGGGTGGTAACAATGTTAGCTCGGGTCCTACTTACAGCGGACTATACGAAAAAAGGATTAAATACGAATGAACGTTTAGGTGTATACTTTCTAGAGCAGCGTTTACTTGAAATAAAGATTAATCAAAGCATCAAAATGTTTATATGATTCGAGAATCTATTGGATTATTAGGAAACCTGTATTGTTGATTTAATAAGGTTTTGCAATAAAAATTTGAAGAAAGTAATGAAAAATGTACAATAGCATTTGGAATGTTGTTTTAGTTTTTATTCGGTTCTCTATAATCAAAGGAGATAACTCACGTAGCACTAAGTATGCGTAATACAAGACTTGGTAGCTAATTAGAAGCGATAAAAATACGATTTACCTTTTTGAAAAAAAGGTTATGATGTACTTACTTGGCAAAGAATTTCTTAAATAAGAAACTAATCTCCGTAATTGCGCAAACTCCGCACAAAGCCATTTCCCTGTTAAAAGCCCAGGGGACAGAAAAATAACTCAAATACCTATTTAAGAATTCGCGTTTTCTGCTAAACTCGACCGCAGCCCGCAAAAAAAAGAGTCGCAACTTTGCACAGCTCAAAGCCAGGCAGCTGTCGTGTGTTTACCTTGCGCAACGCACACATACGCCAATTATTTCATTTCAAGCAAAAGCTACGGTGGCGGTAGTCGGGGGCATTAGCCGTTACACCTGACGCGTTCACCTCGTTAGTACGTATCAGCCACAATAGGCGCACATATCTCCCACTCTCCCTTTCCGCGCATCTATACATATATCCACTGTTCCTCCTCCTCCTCCTCCTCCCCCTCCTCTCTCTCTCTCTCTCTGACTCAGAGTCGAGTGCCAGTGTCAGGTCAGCTCGTCGCTCGCTCGATTTTACGATAATGCATTGCCCACACATACACACGCGCACACGCGCACACACACACACACACACACACACACACACACACACACACAACTCACAGACTCAAGCGGTGCAGGAGCAATGCCGTCACGTACATATAGAGGCGTATAGGTCGATGATCGGGAGCAGCTCTCCTCAATAAGCAGCTCGATGATGGGACGATGCCTCCACGCGCACATGCGATCGTAAACGTGCCACTGTCTCTACGTATGTGTGCGTGTGTGTGCAGCGTATACAAATGTAGGTATGAATGTGTATGCGATCTCACGCGAGTTTCGCAAATTCGCGCCGCGGCAGCGTCCGGGTCTCAGATTTCGCAGGCTCGGTGTGATCCATTGTGTACGGGAAGGCGCGTCGAAGCACGGGAATTACGACTCCGGGCAATACTTGGCGGCCCGTTACCGCGTATCTGTGATTTGCTTCCCTGGAATTTACTCGGAGGGTACTGATTTCACCGAGTGTTAAGAAATCTTGCTTTTATCGGTAATGAAGATACCATTCTATAGTTACATTGGATATGAACCTTGTAAAAAAGTTAGTCGGGTACATGTCTGGGTAAAATCTGGCTAAAGTCTGGTTAAAGTATGGCATAAGTCTGGTTAAACTATGATTATATGCTAGCTTTGACGACTATGCAAGACTTTTAAGGAGAAACTTATGGCATTCAAAATAAAAGCATCTTATAATATTTATCGTGTATTTCACTTTTTTTTTTTGAGGTTATCGTTTTTAGATAATTGATTTTTCTATTGTCAAATAGTATTGGCCAAGCTTTTGCTAGACTTATTTTATTATGGTATAAGGAACACTCGTTCTACTTTCGTGGTTTGTGAAGCCAATGTCTTAAAATGAAGTTCATTAAATATACGACATCGAATTGCTGTAGAGACTACCACTCTAAGATTACCAAAGCAGAAAGGTATTGCTTATGCAAACAAATGCCTCCCCAGAATTCGCCGGAACAAAGTACTACTAAAAAATGAACATCCTTCGTCGTGACGCGAAAAAATCCCAAACCACCGGCATCCTTAATCAAGGGGGTCCCCTCCTAAAGAATAATTTGAAAATCCACAGCCATCAGCCTGTGCTCCAGTCGATCCTTCCTCACTCGGAACGAGGGGCAATAACTTACGTTTCATAAGTCCTCGAAAATAAAAGCTCGGCGCTAGCTACTTCCTTCAATATTCATGGCTAAGCTCTTTCTCTCTTATATAGGAGAGAAAGAGAGAGTGAGAGCGGCCTCTTGGCTCTTGACGTCGGTGGCGGTATAACGACAACGAAGCCAGTCACCCTGCGCAGTACAACTCCTCCGTGAATTTTCATCGGCGCACGCATTACACCGCACATAAAATCTGTTTACACGTCTAAAACATTCGAGAGAGGAGCAGGAGTAGCAGCGACGGCAGCGGCGGTGTCGTCGTTGCGTTGAGCGAAAAGGCGGAGAGACGAAGGGAGAGAGAGAGAAGCAGAGCCTTCGAGTTTTATTAGCTGGAAGAGGCGCTGGATTTGCATAAGATCCGCAAGAGCTTCCTTCCGGACGGGGGGTTGTGCTGTCGCAGATCTGGGCTGCACGGCTGCTGCTGCTGCTGCTGCTGCCTTCGCTCTTTAGCGTCGGTTGTTGTTGTAGTACCCTCCAGCCACCTTTGGCTGTGGCATAATCGAGAGTCACATCGGAGAGCTCGTCTCTTGCTCTGGCGTTTACGTCGGCGTTGACGATCTTCAGAGACCAGCTTTCCCTCTCTCTCTCTCTCTCTCTCTCTCTCTCTCTCTCTCTCTCTCTCTCTCTCTCTCACGAGGATCCTTATACTGCTCTCAAGATCCCTTCTCGCGAGCGTCACTCGCACAGCTAATTTCGTTGGATAAAATTCAAACTTTCGCTTAGTTGTATGTGTTTCAAAATATTCTGGCGAGTGCCATAAAAATCCCAGATGAATTTCAGTGAACTTGTTACCTTATGTCGTGTAACTTCATGTAATTCCTTTAAGTATCCATAAGACAGGTTGTAAGTTGTTGTATAGCAAGATAATTAAGGTTAGCCTAGTTTGAAATTGTAATCCTATTACTAAAACCATTGTTCGAAGACTTTCAGTTTGTACTGCACATTATATAAACTGTAAGATCAAACAGTTCCTGGTACTTCAACCGATGCAATATAACTTCTAGAAGAGCTGCTATAAACTAACTATCTCAAGTTCATCCTTCATGATGCTTACAACATAAAAATGTAGAGCCAGGTACTTTACATTGGTGAATTCCAGATTAGTTTCGTACCACATTCGCGCATTATTGTTAAATTACAGTGCAAACAGATCCTTGTAACAAAAACGCTGTTCAGAACAAAGAATTATCGATTCGCCATAATCAATTATAACGAATCCAGCGAAGTGTGGAAGCCTCGGCAGTCATGAGTCAACAAAATTATTGCACGCGAATAAATCAAGGTTCTGGAAAGAAGGAAGAGGTGGTGAGGGGGGATGAAGAGAAAGGCTGCGGGGGTAGAGCAAAGCGAAGAATCGAGGGGGTGAAATCCGTGGCTGAGGGGGGTTAAATTTATCGCGCGGGCGATATCCGGCTCTGGATCTCTGTGCGTAATCTCGGGACGCGCCTCGTTAAGCCCGCCGACAATTAACGAAATGCCTATACGAGGCAGGCGAGGAGCGAGCCGAGGCTGATGCTGCTACGCCTCATACCGGCTGGCAAACTTTATAGGGTGTAATGCGACAATTTGTGTAAAAAAAACGTTGATTCGAGTAACGACTCTTTGTTGGTCTTGCTATATGTGAGCATTGTAAATTAAAGTTGATTGTACAATAATTTTGTGCTTTTGGTTGGATCTCTTAGCGGAATAGTTTGTTAATGATGCGTTATTTTTAGCTTTAAACGTGAACAGTTGATTGTTATTCCAAATAGTAGCTTTTATTGCGCAATTTTTTGAAACGATAAGCGGCACACGAGTCAAGCGGATTTCGCGCAACGCTAAACCGTTGACCCTTTTTCGCACTTACAGGGATTTGGGAATTCGGGATTTACAGTAATTAGCCGTTTTATTGTTTGATTTAGGTGGCAAACAGATAATGGAGTGGAAAATGAGCGCAAAGGGGCGCGTCATTCCGGAAAATGAATATCTTTGAAAATTTGTCAATACACGCTTTTATAGTTCGCCCGAAAACTTTGCCAGATTAACAATTGCCGAAAGTTTACTGCCTGAATTTCTATATAGTTTTCAACAGTTCTTTCAGCGCTTTTCGTTCAGGGTTAGATTCGAATCCCCTTTAACTGTACATCTGAAAAAGTAGTTTGAGCAAATCGCATGCTAATATCGGTGTCATGTGAAATTTCACACACATATCAGAGAGAGAGAGAGAGAGAGAGAGAGAGAGAGAGAGAGAGAGAGAGAGAGAGAGAGAGAGAACAGTTCAAACAAGCGCAGATAAAAATCAACGATGATTTTAGTGTATTGCATCGAATAAAGCTCTGGCTACATGAACTGTACAAATAAAATATGTTACAGCGATACGCCGATATTATAAAGTACATAAAGCTTGTGCAGCATGTCTGCAGTATATGCATGCCGAATCAGTGCGTAATGACGGCTTGCGTAAACATACGATTTCCCACCTAGTAAACGCATATAATTCGCAATACTGAAATGTGATTAAACTGGTCGCATTTCGGAATTTAATCGTTACCCATCATCGACCGAACCGAGTAAACAAATTAAATTTTCTTACCGTATGCATACGCACAAAAAATATATGCAGTTTCATCGAGCGTTACGCAAATTGAAATTGTATCGAGATTTACCATTAAAATCCGTTGAAAATCCGTTATTCCCACTTATGATACAAATAAAGCATCGTCGAACATACATTTTACATCATCCAATGTGTATAAGTACTCAAGTAACTAACACACAACAATGGTAAACGGCAAATTTTACAATTTTAAAGGAAACGCTTTAACAAATCATATCTCAGGAAAAGACTGCACATCGCGATTTGAAATTCCACCGTGCAGAATCTCGCGGTAAGGCACTAGAAGCAGCATCCGAAACTCGCTTCGATCCATCACTATATACCCAGGCCAGCATACAACGCTTGCGTTACTCCATCGCAATGCGCAAAGAGAGACAGAGAGACAGAGAGAGAGAGAGAGAGAGAGAGAGAGAGAGAGAAGAAATATTCCCCACGCCTATACACGGCGCAGCTCTTCCCGCAGTTATGCAGCGCCTTTTTCCACTAGAAAAGAGAAAGAGGAATTCGTCAAGGCAATATACTTGGGCTCTCGTGTGGTGGGCAGCGGGCCGCAGCCCTCCAGTCTATAAATTCCGGCCATTATACGCGCACCTCGCTGTGGAAAAATTATCGCCGTGCCATTTTTCCGACTGCTGCTCGGCCCCGATCTGTTAACGTCCGCCACTATGTGCTACTACTATAGTATAGTGGAGCGGAGAAATAGCGTATACGCTCTTTCTCCAATGACCCTCTGCGCACGCGTCTATGTGTCTGATATTTCCGAGCTATTGGCAGATATCTCAGATAATAACCGGCGTTTCTAACGCCGAATGGTCAGCTCTCTCTCTCTCTCTCTCTCTCTCTCTCTCTCTCTCTCTCTCTCTCACTCTTTCTCTGCTCTACAGCGACAATGAGTACACGTGTGTACGTGTGTGGATGCTCTAGCTCGTATACCAAACTTTTTGCAGCTATAGTCCTTTTATAGCACTTCTTATTGCCACTTTTTTCGGCTGGCTGGTTGTGTAACGTACTTTATACGCTTTTCCGATGTACAAGGGGGAGATGTCGAAATGCTAGCAGATTCAATTCGCGCGCCTTAATTAGTTTGCGACTTTTATTCAAAAGCTTGATTAGCTGGGATTCGTTTGGGAAAAGTGGAGTGTGTAAATGATAGGGGTCGTAGCGAGAGAGAAAGAGAGAGAGAGAGAGAGAGATAGAAAGAGAGAACGAGATTGGCTTGAATGGAAATTAATAAATCGGACTAATTCGTTTTCTGAAAGGCCGTGCTCTGCGGCATATAAATATGAAATGAGCGTTAAATGGAGAGACATAAAAGGCCGGACAAGTTGAGGAGGAGAGGGAAGGACGAGAGGGAGAAGAACATGGACAGTTGAAAAAAATGCCCGCCTGTAAAATTTAATGAAAGGGTTGTGTATTTCATTAACGCGAATTCAGTTGTGTGCGCTCCCGACCTTCCGCCTCTCTACGCCTCGCGTAATTTTGCGCAACTGTCGTTTCGTTTATTAATTTTAATTAAAAACAACGAGGATTTTTTTCCCCTTTTTGTTTTTTAATTTCATCGTGAAACTAATGCCAACACAAAGGGCTAATTGTTATAGTTTCGTGGACGAAACTCTGGAAAAGCATGACGTAACCGTTGCAAAATGGCATCGGTTAACAAAAGCTTCAAAATTAAACGCGCAAAATCTCGCGTCAAGTGGCGAGTATATTTCAAACAAATTGTTGAAAATTAAAAAAAATCCACGTAGAGCGTATATTAATAATCGATCAAAAATAAATATTGTCACCAGCGAGAAAAAGAGGCACGCCCGATCCCTCAAAAGAGTTTGTTTACCATAAATTCGATATTAAATTCCACTCGTCTATTCAATACACGATCATTCGCACCCTCGCACCCTCGCACCCTCGGCAAGCCCTTAAACGGCCTCGGCGCATTCGTCATGGACAACAAAAAAAAAAGACCAATGCGAGGAATCATCGGAAAATCGGGTCTAGATTTCCATGCTTCCGCGCTCCACTATTCCCCGCGATAATAAGCATAGTGACGTAGCAATCAGCTGCGCGAGCCTCTCCCATCCCCCAAACATTCCTCCCTCCTACTTTGGCAAAGTGTGGAAAATCAATTGACAGGAGAACCACCACAGCGAGCACAAAAGAGAGACGATATCCCCAATTCCCCACCGCTGCGCTCTATTTTCCAAATTCATCGCAGATGCTTTTACTACGGCCCGTTAATTTCACGTGAAATAAATTGCAAACATTGTAAACACCGTTCGACGATATATCAGGGGCAAAAGCTCGGATGAAGAGAGAGAGAGAAAGTCTGCGTGCGTGTGGCCGTCCGGGAGAAAACTGGCCATCCGTAACAATGCCGGCAAACCATAACCGGACGCAAAGTGTCGTCACAATGCTCCCGCCTTTTGTCCCTCTGTATGCCCTCTCTCTACTTACATATATACACCCCCACGCGTACACAGTTTTGGGAGCTGCTGTATGCATGCTATATATATAAAGGCGCGCGTGAAGGTGGACGAGTCGCGTGCGACATATAAATAACGCCGTCGGTTTACATTTTTATGGTCCACCGGAATGGATGGAGCGTATATATGTACGTGGGGGAACAGAGAAGATGCACACTCTTCGTCGGAATAGTGCGTGTGTATGTATGTGGGACACGTGTGTACGAAGCGAAAAAGGAAACGATTGTCGCATGATGCACGCGTGCATGCAGTGTCACGCATTGGACCGCTGCCTCTTTTTTCGGCGGAGAGAGAGAAAGACGCGGGTTTGCGTTTCAAGTTGAATTTAACGCTCTGTGAAATCTGTCTGTACTTGTATAAGGGGCGAGAGAAAAAAAGAGAACAGTCCTCTTCTTTTGTTCTCGCGCGTGCGGCAGGTATACATGTGGGATTACGCAAATTAGCGAGTGGCTGCTGCTGCTGCTGCTGTGCACGAATGGTCGGAATTTTTATAAGGAAGTGAAAACAATGAAGAGCTTGCTTTGCGTATTTGGGTTGTTAAAGAGGGACAAGCTTATATGGACGCATAATTCGTCGGTAAAAATAGAGAATTTATTGGAGTGCGTTTGGAAAATAACGAAGGGAATTGAGGCTAAAAAGTTTTCGAGTACATTGGGTGAAGTGTATCTTAATGAATCGCTCTTGATTCGCTTGAAATCGAGTCCAATTAATCGTTAGGGTTTTCGTGCACTTCTTACGCAACTATGCAAGCCCCTTTCGAAAATCTGTTAAGTCTAAATGCAATTTGCTGCTTGTTGCCCTGATATCGTAAATTCAAGGTAATAGTATCGAACAAGATCTAACTCTCTCGTATTGGACTTTACGGGTATTTAAAGTTCACTATAGCTACAACTACAAACTACGTCAAGTAACTAACTAACCGAATTACAATACCAGTATGCACAGTTATTCAGAACATTCATATGTACTACTCTAATGTTGATTCTATTTTATCATCGAATAAAAATTCAGTTTTATCGTCTTATTTTTACATTCTGTTACAATGATGAATGGTAAAAATTAAAAGCCGCGTTTCATTCGGTTAACTTTAGAGGTATAAGATGAAGGGTGACTTTGGGAAGATCCTTTGTCCGACCCTTCTAGTCCTGCAGGTTTAGAGATAATTGTAAATTTAAATGTGGACCTGTATCGTAGAAAACCTAATTTTCGTTTTATCCCCAGTTATGGAATGGAAGGTCTTTGAGCGTCAGGCAATGTACTTTAACTCTTATTTCCGTTCTCTTTATATTCGCTCTTCCAAGTAAGACTGGATTACCGCGGCAAATGATTCCTCAGCTCCACCTCCACTTTCTCTGATATACCAATTTCCCCCAAGATGCAAATGCCTTGATTAAACGTTGTACGGAATATTGATAAATACTTGTAATCAGCGTAATGAGTTCTTCAATTTAAACGAAAGCTATACAAGTCGCTAGATACGAGTCGCTTTCTCAAAAGGATTTAATCTAATCGTTTATTAATGAAAGTTTGCAAATTCTTAATCCCACGGATTCAGCTATGTACTATTTCGCAAGTAGATAACAGCTTCATAATCATTTTATACATTTATCATCGTGGAAACGATAATTCGACACACCTAAAAAGCATGTAAAAGTGAAACTAGTGAAAGCATCCATCGCAATGATTACCATTGGCGAGAGCTCGGTTCGTTAAGTCCTCGCGGTAATCAATTCTGGCCTCGGACGGGCAGACTGGAAAAGCCATGAAATCGCGGGTGCTCCCTTTAAAGACTAAGTCTCTCTCCCTCTCTCTCTCTCTCTCTCTCTCTCTCTCTCGTGCAATCACACAGACACGCATATACGTATACATAAGGTTGAGGGTATATACGTGTATATATCGACTGGCTGGAAATTTCACACGTGCAGCGTCCGCCAAATTAATTCCCTCACTTCGTCCCAGGCCAGCGGTCGTAGCGCGGCTCATTTCACATTCTGACTATATGGCCGATGCACCTGCTTTATAAGCCCAAGCCTTGCCCCGAGACTCCGAGGGGGAAAATTGACTTGCATATTCTTTTACACCTATATATGTATACCATCCTCCACCGCTGCGTGCCTATTAGTTACTAGAGATATTTTTTTTAATACTACTTTTTCATCTTTGAAATTTCGATCGCGCTTTCGATACCCCTTTTTATAATGCAAAATTTATCCTCCATCTGCGCAGTGTTATACATTGAATGGGCGGATTGCGATAGAATAACCGGGATAATTGAAAAAACGATACGCTAAAGCGAGCGTTTGTTCAATTCCAAAGACGATATTCCGTTAGATTAAAGGAAACAATTGGAATGTATAAGAGCTGCTTTAATTATCCGAAAGAATGGAGAAACTAAATCCGTTAATTAAATTGCAATCGGCCTCACAATGAATCCATTAGGTGCACATTCTCACCCTTCGCTTTCTCTCTCATCGTGTGAAAGAAAAGAAAATCGACCAAACTCAAAGGTTCAATAAAGCAATCCTAGTCAGCGAGGGATGATGCGTGCGCGCGCATTATTCATCTCTTTCTCTCGCTCTATCTCAGTCTTGTGTATACGCAGATCCCCAGCGATTCGGCCTGAAAGACTTGGCGTGAACTTTTAAAATCTCTCCCCGCGAAAGCTTATGCCATTCGGATGTATCTCTCTTTGCGTTCTCTATCTCGCACCGGCAGAGAGGCCGCCGGATAAGAAAGGGAAAAATTATACGAACAGTCAGGCCAAGTCAAACGTATAATCCACCGGGAGAAAGGAAGAGAGGAAGAGAGAGAGAGCAAGGCTTCAAGGGTTCTTTCCTGCTCCACTCCGGAGCTCGGAGCGTTAGAGTAGAGAAGATAAAGGCCCGCCGCCGCCGCGGTGGAAGCCACGCGATTACGCAATGGGATCGCGCCCCAGTCGTCAAGTCCCAGCAGACCAGAAGCGCCCGCCGCCGCCGCTGCCGATGCCGAAGGGACCACTGACGCGGGCTTAAGCACTCAGGAATATACGAAAAAAACGCGTATAACGGGAGAGTGAGCAAAGATTCCCTTAGAAAATGGATGAAAACTTGGTTGACTGTGAGTAATTAAAGGAGAAGTGGCGCTCGATTGTTGCGTGATGTTTTGCTTAGTGATTTTTTCGGTATACACAGAGGCGCACGCACGCGTCAGGGGGATCCATCCTCGAAAGGGAGAAAGTTGCGTTCCTCCGTTGATTGAACTGAAACTAATTTCCTCCTATATATACGGCCAATTCCACGAGCTCGGCCTCCTTCCTCGTTCCCTCTCTCCCTCTTGGAGGGCGATAACGTGAGCGCCTAGAGCTTTGGATTTTACGAGATTTTGAGAGCGGTTCTATCAAAGGGATATCTCTCCTCCTTTTCTCTCCCGTATACCGACGGCATCGCTTGAACCCTTGGAATGACGACGTATGGTGGTCTGAGCCACTGCTGCTGCTGCTGGTCGCCGCGCGGCAGATTCTTCGATAGAGGGAAGAGGAGGGAGGCAAACGAGACATGAAAACGCGTCGTGGTGCGGGAATGTGCAAAGGGTTAGATCGAGTTGGTGAGGCGGAGTAGCAAGTCAGAGAGAGAAAGAACGAGATGGAAGAAAGTTGGTGGAGAAAGGGGAGGTGAGAGTTCGGATTTGATGATAAGAGGAACGGAGAGATAGTGATGAAGGATGGGGAGGGAAAAAAATGAAAGAGGAGATAATGAGCTCACGGCTGAAGAAAAAAGTCTTTTTATCTCGACGCTGCTGAAAGCGTTACAAATTATAGCGCTGTTTGTGTGTGGCTATACCAGCGAGTTCGAATTACACCAGGCATAGATAACGCGAAGATTGTGCAACAGCTCTTGCTAAGGTTGTTATACACGAGAAAATATAAATATAAATGCGAACCGGGAGCGTTAATAATGTCGAATGCGCAAATGTTATTTTTAATAACGGGAGGGAAGTGCTGAAAGAACAAATTATGAAAGAGAAAGAGAGAGTGAGAGAGAAGAAAGGGATGAGGAACGAGGAGAAATATAAGAAGATGAGGGATAGGTGTAATAGATCCGGGAAGAGGGAACAGACTCGTCCAGTTAGAATATTCAAATATTTCCTGGTTATGGCTTTCGAAACGAATAGCCTATGGACTTATGAAAAATATTGAATTTTAAGACAGAAAGACGCTTAGCTTGCTTGCTATCTCTCTCTTCTTTCTCTCTTTCTCTTCTTTTGTGCCGTCTGCGTGGAATGTTCAAATATCTCAGTTCCACCTATCTTCAGCAATTTGATATTGCAGTTCCTTAGGCACTGAATTATGGCGAATTAGAATTGGAATTTCTGATAGTCGCGCCAAGGAGTGAATTATCAAGAGATGCGCTGCGCCGGCAGAACTCTTTATTATAAGAATCGTTTCTCGCCCCCCTCTTTCTCTCTCGGAGTGACCCGGACAAGATAAAAAAAAAGTCGTAATATTTTTAGCCGGAGTGAGAAAGTTCATATCTCGCTTCTGTCCGATGACTTTATCATCTTTCACGAGGTACAAACTACTTTTACACAAAATTTTTCTCGGGTCATCCATCCAAAAAATTAATGAGGCTATGTAAAAAATACACATATTTATTCTGTTGGGATTTTTTTAGTTATGTTTGCAAGAAAATGAGATGAAAATTAAAAATGCAAGTGTACAAAGACACAAAAGCATTCTTTTCGCTCCAGAACTTTTAACTAATTGGTACAACGTACATTTACGTAGACCGTTTTGATAACGTGAGTCTCAAAAAATGAATTTTTGAGTAAACTAATGTCATGGGTGTTCATCTACTTTAAAAACCAAATTTCACGCGCGACACGTTTTAGAAATGAAATACTGAAGTTAAAAACTGAAAAAAGGGTATCCGACTCAACCAGATGCCTTTCTTCAATGAATGTTTCAAGAGCAAGTCACACGAATATTTCAAAGCCGTGGAGATGGTAAAGTAGAGAGACTGAGAGGGCTAAGAGGGAGACGGAAAGAGAGCGAGGCACGTAGAAGGGAAAGTGACAAGATCCATTTGAAACTATCTCGTGTCATTCCCAGGGAAGTTTGACGAACAATTTCCATAAAGCGCATTGGCTCGCTAATTAAGGAATCCATTAATTACGACGTCACCGCGAGCGTCGGCGGCGTCGCGTTACCGCTAAAGAATCACGACTCTTCCTCTTCACGAATCCCGACAGTCGAACACAGACTCTGCATTCACTGCGCTTTTTTTTCTTCTTTTCGTAAGTACATTCACTCACGAGCATCGAAACTGAAAGTGAGAAAGTTTCTTTGCTCGTTACGTGCTGCAACATCGTCATATATTCTACCCTGAGAAGAGTCTTTTTGCACTTGAAGATATGAAATAATTATTATGCGCTTGTTTTGTTTCAGATCCCAGCAGTGACGAGCGAGATTCTATTTAAACGAAACCACGTTTTTACAGTCGGATCCATAATTGTTATTGTGGCAACGACCGAGACCTTCGGTTCTTTCGTGTAGTGTTGCCGACTTCGTTATCTTCTGGTCTCCCTGGTGTATTGCGAGCACGACACCACCACGGAGGAAAAAACTTTTTAACTGCACCACTTGGTGGCGTAGACTTTCTAGTGAACCTGCAAGCTGCTGGCACTCACTGTGAATAGGAAAAAGTAAGCTCTAGATTTGCGAGCATCGACTTTACAGACTATCATCGTCAGAGTTCGTACGTATATTGAACTTTTTGATAGAATAGAAGTACTAAGTTATACAAGTATACGAAATAAAATAATGTGCAATAATACTTAATTATTTTAGAAATAAATAAAGATTTAAATACCATGATTAAGTATAATAAAACCGATGCATTCGTATCAAGATCTGTTGGTTATTCGATAGATATGTGGATTTGTACGACACAATGTGTCTATTTTTTCATATAAATTAATATAATTTAAATTTCTCGTCTTTCATAATATTTCTTAAGTTACAGGAAGTCTTGAAGTAACAGTAATACCGTAAAATCCACAGACTCGTATATAGGGGGAACCTTTAGAGGCGTCCCTCTCTCTTCATCGATTTTCTTGAAACTGACATATGTTAAAGAGGGTAAAAACCCCACATGTACTTTCCTTTTATCGACGAAAAAATATGTCTGAGGGGCAGAGAAACGCCCACAAAATATACCCTTTATATGAATTACATTTTTTAATTTTCACATAAAACAGAAAAGTTTTAAAACCCGTTTATTGACGATCAGCTATATGAATCTATTATGTAAATTGAATATTTATGCTGCCGTCGTATAACTTTATAACGTATTATTTTACTATTGTACAAAACGATTTAAAAACTATATTTCCAGCGTAAAGACAGAAATTTACTATTGTTTGCCAATTTTCATAAAAGATGAAAACGTATAGGATTACGAAACCGTTTCAGCAGGCACCTAATGATAAAAGATCCGCGTCTATTTCTCATCTTACGGTCATCAACAGCAGCAGCAGCGGCAGCATTTAAAGCCGAGCGAAACGAGGAAGAAAGTTTGCGTTCGAGAAAAAGAAAAGGAAGTAGATGATGCTGCCGCCTCTGCTCCTGCTGACGTCGATGTTTATAAATCTCCATAGAGCCTTATTTTTCACCGCAAACACAATAATACCGGGGCCAAAGCGTCAGCCGACTGCTCCTGCTAAGGGTGGGAGAAGAAGCGCTTCGGCCGCTGCGGCTTCGCGGGAGCGCGATTTATGATTCAGCGAGCAGAGTGAAAGATACGCATCGGTGTATTACGTAAGCGCTTACCTGTCCCGGGAGAAAGAGCAACAGCAAGAGAGAGAAGATGAGGTCGGTGCAGTGTGCTGCATATGCCGACCTACAAGTGAAGTAATGGACAAGGCTTTTGGGCCCGGACTCTTACCTGAAAGCAAACAAGGAATCTCGTTATTTTTCATCTTATAGCGTTACAGGTTTCCGCTTAAAAATATATGCACTCTCTCTCCCTCGCAGCGGATAACTCGTTAATTCCCTCTATAAAGACAGCTTTGTCCGTGCGCGCATTTTCAGTACGCGCGGTGATGGGATAAATTTTTACACGCGTATATAACACCCGCGAGCGAGAAACAATGCATGTACATATATGAATGTCGTGAGTTTTTTTCATTTCTGGGGCAACAATGGCCTAGACGCGTTTCATTCGGCGAACAATGCAGCGGCGCGAGTTAAATGTTGGATACGTACTTGATCAAGATTTCAATGCTCAGAACAGTTGAGGTGTGTATATATATTCGTAAGTTAGCACTTGGAATGCCACTACATTTCTAGGATTATTTGTATGTAAATGTATTCAGGTGGAATATACATTCGAGCTGGAAGCTACAACGGTATATTCATTTATAAATCTGCGATATCCCAGGCATCTTTTGGATTCTTTTATTACTCCCATGGGTGCGAGATTAAAATGAGAAAATAACTATTTTCTCATCTCAAAGTAAAAATAACTATGAATTGCGTGTATCCTATTATTATTCTCGCTCTATTCAATAGTGCGAAGATATTTTCCTAAGACCTGCAGTGTACGCGTTCAAGGCGCGATTGTACTTTCTAATAACACTTTTCACAAGTCTAATAAGAAACACTTGGTATTTTAAAAAATTTTCGATTCAATCTCTTGTGTAATAATATTAGACTTTATACAACAAAACATTCGTTATATAATACACTAAAAACGAATTGATAAATCGTGTATAATAATTCGAATCAGCTCATTTTCCGTTTTATATTATTTATAGGCAAATTTTCTTCTGACACATCCGCGTTTTCGGACGGTAGGAGAATATGGCCTTCCGTACTAGAGCAGAATGAATCACAATGAATTGAATGGGGAAACAATTCGCGATGCTTTATATTTTATGCATTAGACTCTGAAGCAATTTGCTATTGTGACTCATGCGATACGAAACTGTAGATCTATATACGCAATATTAACTATATATTCCGTACGTACGTGCATGACTGATTCAACGATCTGCAGATGTTACGTAACTTGAGATTTCACTCATTTTTCAAAAAAATTTCGTTTAGTTACTTAAAAATTTGTATGCGTCAGTTTTGTATCAAATCAATGTAAAACGATTTATTCTAGTAATAGTCTATGAATTTGTAAAAGAAATTTCAACTAATAAAATGACCAATAAATGGTTTATGAAACAAAGCATAAAATTGACAGATATCGTACAGCTACATGTTTTGAATTCGTCCCAAATTTCAACATATCGGCTATAAAACTGGGTGATTGACAAAATAGAATGCTGAACTTTTAACGATTTCAGCGCAACTTTAAATCACACTGTGCTGATTAATGTTCAGCATATTCGAATGCACGAGTAAAAAAAATATGAAACTCCATAATCCTTATTAGCCAAGTGCATAATAAACTTGTATGCTTTTCTAAAATCTTTAATATAACTGACTAGTTAATAATTGATATACCGATCGTTTCAAGATTTTTTTAAGAATCAATTTTTAAAAGTGAGATAACGACAAGTCATAGGTACAGAAGCTATTGTCGACTGATTATAATAAGAGATTCCTATTAAATTGCAAATAAGCTATAATTATAGAGCAAGAAAAAGAATTCTATAATAAGATAATGTCTAAAATTATCGATGCTCAATCTTTTCTTTCCTCGATCCATGCTTCTATTACAGTCATCGATCTCTCACAAGATACTCGAGAACCAGACATTCCAATGTTTGTTTTGCATATACCGAGCGAGAAGATTTTCATTTTCCACAAATTGAATTCTAACACAGGCACATAATTCAATCCCACAATCCACCTAGCAGACGTCGCATTGCTATTTCGACTCGTTTGTTACGTAACGCAATGCCACATTACAGTTTCCAAAACGAGGCAATCACGCACAGCGCGTTACAATTCACACAGTGGGAGAAGGGAGGAGGGCTAGAGAGAAAGAGAGACAGAGAGAGCGATGGACATAGATAAAGATCCATCCAGCGACGGCTGTCAACGGGGGCCGCCGAAACGATCTAATTTACAATTTACTCGACGTGGCTCGTTCGTGGAGCTCCAGCGAATATAACACGCCTATATACACATACACACACACACAGGCTTGTCAAGTGAGCTATGCTCTGGCTAAAATCTAGTCGGTGGGCCATCATCATCTAGCCAGGTGTCGTCATCCTTCCCCTCTTTGGCTCTTTACAGCGTGTCATTTTGGCCGGTTGGATTTTTCCCCGCGCCGAGAGAGATGTAGCGACAGCTAACGGGCCCGTGCTGCTGCACGAGCTCATGGAAGTGGAAAAATTGCGCGCGCTAACAGCCCAAAGAGAGAACGAGGAGAACGGGGACGGATATATAGAGATATAAAGAGAGAGATAGAGTCGAGTTGGAGAGCCGGAGTGAATGCAGACGCGCGTACTACGCGAAAGACGAGAGATGACAATTTTCGAGAGAGAGAGAGGGAGAAAATACAGGTAATAGAATGAGTGGATGCGTATTCCCAAGAATTCCAAGCTTCTCTATTTCGTATATCTCGGTGTATAATTGAGAGAGACGAGAAATGTGAAATGACTATGGGACACTCGCTAATTCATATACCGAAGTTGGCTCGGTCCCGGTACTGCTGTTGCTGTTACGAAAGGATAACATAAACGTGTGACGCGCGTTGTCATTTATTAGGACGGTTGTACCACGTGAAAATTTGTATTATTTCGATGCAAGGATGACACGCATTTTGAAATTAGTACTGGAAGCGGCCTTTGATCATAACTGGTTTTATAATATTCATGGCGCACTAACTCGATGACAAGCTAGAAACACATCACATATATGCGAGTGGCTTGAGGGAATAACTAAATACATAATATGCCTAGTATGTAAATCATCCATATTTTCCAACAGCATTAAATGTATAAGCAAATATATATATAACAGGTATATATACTCGGTTATGTGTTTTTGCAACATCAATGTGGTAGGATATGTCAATTCGCATTTTAATGAGAGAATGTGAATCAATTATATTTTCGACATTAGGTGAAAATAAATAACAGTGATAGCCCATTCGGCATGGATGAATCAGGAAGAAAACGAGTTTAGATTGTAACAGGCGCAGCTCAAAACGCATAAATCCGTCCGCAAATTATTCATAGCCGAGGAAAAAAGAAAGAGCAAACGGATAGAGAGATCGATAGAGATACAAACACATCAGACGAGAGAAAAAGGGGGAAAAAGGTAAAAAAAGACATCGGAAAGGTATGCGATTGCTATACAAAAGAAAGGACGAGCTGGTAAAAGAGAATCAGGAGGAAACACAATGGAATCTCGCGATCGTGCACCGCTCGCCTCGGAATTACACACACATACAGTCGCGCGCCGTCTCATCAGAGTCCGTCAATGGAATGATAGTCTATACAGGCTTCATGGGGCTGCTCTCCTCGATCCTCGCGCTAGATTAGTTGTAAGTACACGCGAGCGCTCCAAATGAAATCTTGACACACTGCACGCAGTTCCTTTCTCTCCGCCTCTCCCCTCTAGTCTTGTACACTTTTTTCTTCTCTCCGTAGCTCATCCCTTCTTAGGTTCTCGGAGAGAGTCCATGAGCGAGCGCAAGGCCAACGGGATTATTGCCGAGTGTTGAGGTTAGACAGAGATTGTCGATGATGCCTTTTCGCGTTAAATCGCGTAAAATTATTGCGATGTGCGCGAGGGGAGTGTCTAAGCATCGGATGATTAATGACTCGCCGAACGGAAAAAAGGAGGATACACGTCTTGCTTTGTGACTCTCCGGCATCGCTAAGCTCTGTGCAATGCACATAACGAGGAACAGATGTATTAATGCGATGGAATTGATTCGCTTAAATGCGCGCGCTCTTGCTCGTGTATATGCGTAAGCCCCGATAATCAGCGTTTACATTTTTCACCGAGCTCGTAAATCAAGCGAACACTGCCGCCACCGTCGCTCCAGTTTCATTAATCACAAAGTCGCGCACAGTAATGATCCTAATTGTCACCGTGGTGTGTGTATGTGTGTGTATAATAGTAGCTGCTGGTAGAGCGAGTTTTTTGCACGATGACAGTGACGCCGCCGTTTATTTGGACGCGGGGAAAAACTTCTCAGGCGGATAAACGAATTCGAACAAGTTGCGCAAACTGAGAGGCGGCGGCGGCGACGGCGGCGGTAGCGGCGGCTGTGGCTGCTTCAGTCTGCGCCTCACGGCGTCCTGAATTATCTAACGTTTTTCTTCCCAACTAAACGAATTATCCGCTCATTTCGGTAGATTAATTGCGTCGCGTTGGCTGTGATTCGACAAAAAAATACATTGGATTCGGCTGTAATTAATTGATTTTGGTTGGGGTATTGCGCTGATCGGATCACCGTACAATCATGCACTTTTTTGTCAAGGCATTAGACTATAGATATTAAAATGACGTTTTAAGAATATCAAACAAGATATAGTATATCACTGAAGAATCCGTGCTCTCCCTTGTTGACACATTTTTGTCCGTCTTGCTACGTATAACACACACAGAGACACGGGGGACGAGCATCGTATGTCGCTCGATGCACCGCTGTATACGTACACTAGTGAATAATCTCGGTAACGGTTTCACAGAGACAACGTTACTCCGGCGCAGAGCTGCACGGAGGCGTCCGTGCGCCGATAGTCCGTTCTCCCTGAGACGCTCAAGGTCTTTATTCTCAAGTTCAAGCTATCGGTTACACATACGGAACTCGTTGTAGCGAGACGTACAAAGTGCGCAAGCGAGCGAACTGATGCTCGAGTTACTATATTACACAGAGCCACTCGGCTTGTTTCCAACTCCCTGCTGCTGATGCTGCTGCTGCTGCTTTGGGTGGAACTGCTGTAGCAGCTTTGCCTTAGTTGTAATGGAAGTATACCAATTAAACGGATCTTGAGTGAGATTTTAGAGTTTGCTAACTGTATCGGTGCGACGTCTATCACTGGTAATGACTCGTCGGCTATACGTCATTGTGGAAAGTTTTGTGGGATCACACGATGTTGTTGTTTGGGAGATTTTTGTTGGGTTTTAAGAGATTTAATTATTATTAAAGTCGACGTTTAAAAATGAAACAGTTTTATTTTTATCGTACGAACGAGTTAAATTTTGGGCGAAATTATTGTAAAAAAGATTAATGGTAATATAAATATATAAATCCGCGCACCGAGTGATATATAACTGGTGTGTTTCATAAAAAGTGCAAAATATCATAAATAATTTTAAATTAAAAATCACATCAAATAATATACAATCCATATTTATGTATTCCTGAAATCACGTTTTATTAACATATCTTTCCGGTAAAACATTTTTTCCGCTGCTTACAAATATTACAAGCGCATTACATTAATAATAAATAAATATATTTTAATTAGTTTTTTACGATTTACTCCCAGATTTTATTTTAAATTAAATTTTTGCTTTCAATCGAAAGCTTCCGACGCACGTGTCTATTGACCAACTTATAAAAAGCAGTGTTTTCGACAACGTCAATATCAGATTTCTCACACACGCACACAAGCTCACAGAGACAGGACACGAAAAAAACCCCAGTCACTCGAAAATACACGACTGTACATAATCACAGCGCCACTGCATTAACAGAGACGCGGTAGAAACAACAAACACACGTAAATAAAGTCATCAAGACGGCGGGCATATAATATAAAGCCATAAAATAGCCAAAATCCCGGCGAGAACGTGGCATTATTCGGCCTACGGAAGCAGCGAGCCGTGCAGCTCGTCTTACGGCGGAATTTCAAAATAAACCGAGGGGTGGTCTCTCTCTTCTGTATATAGTATATATACAGCGGCAGATTGAGTCGTGTGGCGGTTACGTCGTCGCCGAAATCCACGGGATACACACACGCTCGATATATATAGACAGATGGCGCGCGACACAACAGGCCCGACTAAAACAGATAAATCCCGAAAATAGCGAGATATCGCTGCTGCTGCTGCTGCTGCTGCTGGGCTATTGTTTGGGGCTGAACTATGGGAGAGAGTCAATTATCGCCCGAGGGTTTTACGTAAAACTTGCCGGGCGGTTTTTCGAAGGGATGTTTTCGGTGTATATATATCTCCATTCCGATCGCTGCGTATATATGCGGCGGCATATAGGCGTGTGTAACGCGCGAAGCCGATGAAACACGATAGTGTAAACATCGTGTATATAGAGCTGGGTATATATATTCTTTGTTATTTTCGTGGCGCAGTCTTGAGAGTCGCAAGCGATATTGCCAATATTTTCATCATTGACAATATAGCTTCCCAAAGGCGAAATCGACCATTAATCTCGAAAGTCATCGCTTTCTTGCAACTCGTCGCAGATAGAACTCAATCCATTATCTCATCATTGCGTCATCGACACCGTGCGCATCACCGAGCGCGAGGGATTCTCTGCACACTTGCATTCGAAAAAAAAAGAGGAAAACAACTGCATCAGTGCACAGCGCGATAACGGAACGTGTGTGTCTGCTCTTCATTCGCGCGTATCTTCGTTATTTCTTCTTCCTATATGGAATAGCACTACGTTACCCGTATACCTATACTTATACGTTGTGCTGCGGGTTGTCGTTCATCCCCCGCTTATACTTGCTCGCCCTCTTCGTCTTATCCACGTATACTACGCATACAGACGTATAAAAGAGAGAGAGAGAGAGTATAATGGCACCTATACAGCCACTTCAAGCCTCTCTCCTTCCCTTCTCCTTATCTCGATCTCTCCAGCAGCAGCGAGTATAGTAGTTCGCTCGGGGCTCTCTCGGCACACCAGCAGAGCCAATGTTTTCTCTGTACCACCCCGAGAGAAAGGCCATTTTCTGTCCTCGACCCTCCAGCGGAAAGACCAACTCTCTCTCTCTTTGTTCTCTCTCTCTCTCCCACTCTCTCTCTCTCTCTCTCTCTCTCTCTCACTTTAGCTCCGGTACAATTTATTTCGCCTCTCTCAATTTCTCTGCTCCTCCGCGCGTCGCTCTATATACAGCAGTTATAGTCCCCTCCTGCACGTCAGCCCAATACATGGCAAATTAAGCTACTCGTTTTCGCCTTAACTCGGCCGCCGGAATCCCCCGACTTCCTATCTATAACTGGCCGAGCGGAAAAGGCGGCGCGCAAGAGAGGGACAGAGAGAAAGAGACAGACAGACAGACAGA
>UELV01080068.1:17449-46326 GCA_900490015.1 Megastigmus stigmatizans | reverse complement strand
ATATAATATATATATAATATAAAATTATATATATGTAACAAAAGCTTAGAGACTATAAATTCATAGTATTTGTATTTATAATATTTATAATAAAGTATGTAAATGAACGTGCATTCATGGCAATTAAGTAGATTTGGAAAAAGGTGCTAAATTTGCTGTGTTTTAGTTTCTACGAACCTTTCTTTCCGGGATACGCATGGCGTTTCAGTCTGTCGTAAAGATCATCTTTCGTACCGTAAATGCTCGCGTTCGATCGTGCGAGGCTATTCATTTTCCCGCCATTGTGTAAACTCTCTGCGTGCAACGTGAACAAAGAATATGGGTTTTTTACAAGAGGCATTTTTAATGATAGGATTTTTACATTGCATTTTTTTTGCTTGGCATGCGATTTTTTTTTTCATTATTGTTAAATATAATATAGCACACACAGTTTTGTATTGCAGTTTCATGCACGACTCGTGCGACTTATGGTCACTTTTGCTTTATGGATTTGTATAGTTAAACTGTTTCATTTTTTTATTTGGTGTGCGAGGCAATTTGTATAAATGAAAGTGCTCAAAATATAATGGCGTCCGATCGCTCAGAGTCGCCCTTACCTTTCATATAAGTTTCATTGTAAAAGTTGGGCATTTCCCAGCCGTCCTCCTCGTCGTCGTAGTAGTGCGCGTACGTGCTGTGATGAGACGGGGCGATCGATTCCGCATAAGGCGTCGGTGCACCGTAATAGAAGTTGACTTGCGAGCCGTTCTGATCCGTAGCTGGTGTTAGCATCTTCTTCGGCTCTTTCTTTCTCGATGCCCTGTAAATTCATTAATTTAATTATTAGAATTTCATATATACAGCTTTGTATTTAGTTTTTAACAATTTTTATTTTTTTTCTTTAATCAATGTCAACAAGAAAAGGGTTTATCTTTTACTTTAAACCAACAAGGAATTTGTTTATGCTTCCAGAATTTACTTTTTATTTTTTTCCAATTATTTAGACAAAAATATCAATATTATGAGAAACCAACCTCGCGCAGATCATCCAGACGAGCAGCACAACGATAATGATCAGAACAACACCGCTGGCAATACCACCGGTAATGTAGAAGAAGGCAGATTTCTCTGTGCAGTGTTTGCCGGTGAAGCTACCACTGCATCTACAAGACGGCTGACCTCTCGAGTCCTTCAAACAAACTCCTTCGTTGTCGCAGAAACCAAGACATACGTCGACGCACACTTGACCTGTGCCGTTATAACCAGGCTTACATTCGCACTTGAAGTCACTGGTCTCGGGTATGAGGAGGCAGTAAGCGTTCGCGTCGCAGTGCATCTCCTCGCCGTTGACCTCGCATGGGTTCGTGCACTCTGCTTTGCTGGTCTGTAAAGATAATATCCAAAGATAAACATTTGCTCCGTCCACATCATCAATATCGAATATCAAAAAGTACAGAGTTGGGCTACTTACAGCAGATGCTCCTTTGGTACTGGTGTTGGGTGGACAGGGTATGCAGGACGTCTGCTGTGGTTCGGGCTGATAGGTGCCCTTCTTGCACTCGATACACTGGTTGAGGGTGCCGTTGAGGTGGGAGCCAGGCTCGCAGACCGGTAGCGAACACTCCTCCACAGCGGCCGATCCGAGATTCGGCGTCGTCCTGCCCAAAGGACAGGCCTGACAAGCCGCTTGCACACCCTGGGTCCTGTATGTACCCCTGGGACAGGGCTCGCACTTTCCTTCCACAGCCAGCTGCTGTCCGGAGCCGCACTCGTCGCGGCATTCCTCTCGCGAGACGGCCTCGGCGGTACGCGTCGTCTTGCCCAGACCACAGAGCAGACACGAGAAGCTACCTTCTTCAGGTTGGTAGAAACCATGGCCACAGCTGCGACAGAGTCCAGCTGCGTCGTCGTAGTACTTGCCGGCGGGACAACGTTCCTTGCAGTCGGCTGCGCTGCGAGCTCCAGGTCCGATAGTGACCGAGGGACGACCGGCGATCACTGGGCAGGCACTGCATTTCAGCTGGCCAGACTCGCTCTGGTAAGTGCCCACTGGACACGACTCGCACTTCTGCGACGTCGTGTCGTAGTAGCTGCCGATAGCGCAGGGTACTGCAATTGACATGCGACGATTGAGTTAGGTTTTGTTCGTGAATTGGATGGAGAAAGTGAGGGTGAGATACTTACCGCAGTCGGGAGCCATGACGACTTGTCCAACTGGACAGGCGTAATCGGATTCCAAGACTAGAGAAGCTGGATCAGGAACGGTGTTCGGCAGAATGTCGTGAACATCGAATTGATCTTCTTCGAGGATTAATCTTTCGAGTAGCGTCTGAACGGTGGCACGTTCGTTCGAGTTCGAATTCAAAATGGGATCGCTAAACACAGAGAGAAAACACGTTAAGTTTCATTATAAATAATCATCTAAGCTTTGTATTATTACATTCAATTATCCATTCAAATATATATTATACGCGAATATTTACAGGCGAAACGATAGTCTGTGTTAATATTTAATATAACATATAAAATAAATAATTAGTCAATCGTTATATGTGATACTCTAGCTGTATATTTATAGCCCCATTGTGTCGTCCTGTGGATTTACCTGTTTATATATACTAAAGAAAATTAGCATTAATCTTAATGCACTATAATCCATGTCTGTTACCTATTGTTCAAAAACTACGTTATACTATGAAGCTTAGCACTAATTAGGCATCAAAGTGTTTGGGGATAAATACTATAATTAATTATTGTTATTATTATATTAATAAAAGTGTATCGTGAAGCTCATGCACCATGCCAACGCTATTGTGATTAATATATTATAGGACATCTCAATAAATACACGGGTATGTTTGTTTATTATATTATTTGGGTATATGCCATTATGACTATGTTTCTATACTGTGTTGCCCGACTGTTTTGTTCCCAGAACAGGCAATAAGGAATCCCTCATTAGTGACAGTTAAGTATCTGTAAATTACGAAAGATGTTTCTGCGCCGCAAAACTATTTCTTACTTTATAGCTGGGAAGGATATTTCCACTTCGTAGGTATCGCTGCCTTGGCGCGCTTGTCTCGTTCTATGGTGCAAGAAATGGTCAGTTTTATCAAACTGTCTTTTACACAATAATCTTTTTTCTTTTTTACATATTTTAGTGAATGATCACTTTGGAGCAATAACTTACAATTTATGCGATTAAAAAAATAGATTGAAAAATACTTACGGTTCAGCCAGCACGTCTACGGAAATCGTGTAAGTTCCTGCGTCTTCTTCGCTTGCTTGTCGCGCAGTTCGTGTACGGTGATCGCATTGGACATTGATGTTCAAGTCCCTGCATTCCCGTGTTCCTGTAAATAATATAATTTATTTAATGATAATGTTTACTTGAATAACTGTGATAAAACCTTTTCGAACAAGTTATACCTTCGAACGAGTTGGAGCAGAAGTTCCAATCCCTGTTCAGCGAATTGACGGCATGTCTGACTTTTTGTTTTAGTACTTCTTGGCCAGCTTCGTTACAAAGTACAGAAGTTGGGAAGTTCATTTTGATTCTGAAGACGCGTTGCGCCGGTGAAGAGCCTAGAAAAGTTAATTATGATTTTACTTTCTATGATGATTGTGTAACATGATATACAAAAATGAAGGATAGTGTCTTACTTGTACAAGCTGGGTAGATAAGTGGTAAACCAGGGTTGTTTGTTGGACGCCAGAAACCTTCAGCTCCACAAGTGTAGAACTTAGGTACTTCCTGGGCGAACCTAAGTCCGGTGTTACAAGAGATTTCGCAAACCTTGAATTGTCCTCCAGAACCCCAGTCTTTACATTGTTGAGTTCCACCAATGGGATCAGGTAATTCAGGACAGAAATCATCTGAAAATGCACAATATTTAAATGAGTATGTTTAAAATAATAACATTGAGTAATGTTAGTGTTTTATTGAAAGTATGAAATAGGCAATGTAACAAAAAAAGCATAACGAATATAAAATAATAAATAAATGAATACTCACAAAGAACGTAAACTTTGAAGCTACAGCTAGCCGAGTTTCCAGCTTGATCATAAGCTACATAACTGATGTCGTAAGATCCCCACAAAAGCGTTTGTCCAGATCTGTGTCCGCTCTTCTCCTGCACTCGCACAACTCCTACATTATCACTGAACTTCGGCTCATCCCACGTAACGATCGAAGATCCATTCTTGGCAATAACCCACAGATCTCCTGGGCAGTGCTCGATCTTTGGCGGTATTTTGTCTGACTCTAGCTGTTGGCATTTGTTGCCACCATAGCCTGGTGGGCAGACTCGTTGGCCGCAATGTGATGGTGCAATTCTTTCTACTCCTCCGATCGTCTCATCGTAACCGGCCCAGGTCAAAACAAGGCCTTGGTAGAGAACAGGCTCGGTACGGCAGTCGCGGACCTGTTTTTGGATCTCGTTGGTTACGTGAAGAGCACGTTCCCAGATTTGAATCTTTGTGAGGTGACCCTGGAAACCGGATTCCGTGTAGCCCTTGGCGGTCTCACTGCGTGGTTTACCCAAAACTGCCCAGGCGCTAAAATTGTTCAAATATAGATTGTTAAATCACATGTTTATTTTTTATATATTCTACTTTAGAAGGCTTTCGCATTAAATTATAATAAATTGTAATAAATTAATAATAAAAAAATCTTACTATGAAGGTAGAGTTCTTCCACTACCATATCCTTCGGTCTTACTGGCAATCAAACCTTCGGTAATCAAAGTTAGTTCACCACCATTTTCACCATTCCACACAACAGCAACATGATGCCATTGTCCGTCATTGATCGTAGCGTATTCCCTGAATGGTAAGTATACATCCTGTAAGTCGTGGAAGAGAGATACTTGAATTCCATTACTATGAGCTTGCAACATTGGTCTGCGATTGATTGGTACGTGAGGGGAGCTGTAAGAAAAACCACATATTTAAGTACATGTCCTGCAGTTATCTCAAAAAATGTAAATTTTATTGAGACAAAGCTTGAACTGCATTTACCTGACTGCATATAGAGTGAAGAAGATTCCAGCTTCGTCGCGCTGAGTAAATTGTACCCACATGGCAGCTGTCAAGCTCTTCTTAGCTCCCGTGAAAAATGGAATAACTTGCATGGCACTGCTGCGTGTTGGATCACTGAAGTAGAGGTCGTAGTCGACTTGGATAGCTATTAAATAAAATAAAACAATAATTTTTAATGAATTAATGAAATTAAGCAACATTAATAAACATTATATAAAATTTTAAAAAATACTCACATTTTCGGCAGTCATCACCAGTTAGATTGAATGGACATTGACAGAAAAATTTGCTAGTTAAGTCGATGCAAGTTGCCGAAGGAGGACAAGAGTTTTCTTTGCAGTCAACAATGTCTTCTTCGCAAGTTTTACCCGTGTACCCATGCGGGCAGACGCATGTAAACCCAGCACCGTTATCGATGCAAGTGGCACCATTTTTGCAAGCGCCAGCTTGGCAAGCATCGTATTCGTATTGACAACCGATTCCAGTGTAATCATCTGGACAAGTGCAGTTAAGACCTGATCCAAAGTCTTGGCAGCGTCCATTATGCATGCATGGATTACCGATGCAACGTTCGGGTGCGGTTTCACATCGTTTGCCGTCAGTTCCAGATGGGCATCTACAAATTGAAGAAAATTTTTTATAATTTAGATACACTCATAAATTTTATAGTACCTAGCTTTTCCTAATTTAAAAATTTGTACTTACACGCAGAAGAAGTCTTGGAACAAATCCACGCAAGCAGCATCATTTTGACAAGGCTTGTTCTGACAAGTGCCTACATCGACCTCACATCTAATTCCAGTCCAGCCTTCCTTGCACATACATTTGTAACCTCCGATCTCATCTCTGCAAGTGGCTCCATTAAGACATGGATCGGCCATGCAGTCATCGATGTTGGTTTCGCATGTTGCTCCAGTAAATCCTTCTCTGCAGTGGCATACAAATTGATTATCCAAATCCACGCAGCGCTCGGTTCCTACAGGACTGCACGGGTCACTAAGACACTCATCGATCTCTGCTTCGCACTGTAGACCAACGAATCCTGGGCGACACTTGCACACAAATCCTTCAAGCTGATCGAGACAGGTACCGCCGTTGACACATGGTTGAGAAGCGCAGTCATCGATTGTATGCTGACATTGCTTGCCAGTGTAACCAGGCTCGCAAGTACAGGTGTAATCGTCGATTTGATCTGTACATTGGCCATTGTTGCGACAGGGTTTGTTCGCACATTCGTTGATATTGATTTCACAAGCTGGACCAGTCCATCCAGGATGACAAATACATTCGTGGCTGAAGAGTTTGTCCACACAGATACCTAATTTGGTAAATTAATTTAAAACATTTTATTAATATATTATACTAAATACATATTCAAATAGTGAATGAAACTTTTTGTTTACTTTTATTACATTCAATGTGTATGTTTTATATTTAAATTTAATACAAGGTTATAAGGAATTTAGCTTACCGTTCAAACAGGGATTGCCAGAGCAAAGATCAATCTTTTCATGGCATCGTTTTCCAGTAAAACCTGGAGGACAATCGCAGTTAAAGTCGTCGACTAAATCGGTACAGTTAGCTCCCAAAAGGCAGGGTCGTTCAGAACAATCATCTGTGTTCACTTCACAGCTTTGTCCTTCCCAACCTGGCAGACATTCACACTTGTAGCGACCCTGTTGTAGAGGTACGCAAGTAGCTCCATTATTGCAAGGATTGCCGCTTGTCGTGCATGGATTAATCTGGAATTTGTTTTCACAAAATATTATTTATTATACATTTTTTACTTTATTATTTTTATTATGTTTTACTATTATTCTTTTATAATTTTCATCGTTATAAAATCTTCTCATCATTAGAAATAATTAAATTAGTTTACACATTGGAAAAAGTGAAAAAAATATTTATGGAATTGTTAAAAATGTTTAATTAAAAAATAGTAGTATAAAGCAAAGTGAAGTTAATTGTTACCGTAATGTCACAATCAACTCCAGTGTAACCAGATCTGCAGAGGCATGTATAGTTGTTGAATCCTGGCTCATCTTTGCACATAGCTCTTTCTGGGCAGGTGTCGTTTTTACAATCTGATTTCTCTTCCTGGCAGTTAACTCCCGTGTATCCGTTAGCGCACTGGCACCTGTACCCTTGTGGTAAATCTATGCAAGTAGCACCGTTGTAGCATGGCTGGGATGCGCATTCATCAATGTCGATCTCGCAACGTCTACCAGAGAATCCAGCAGGACAGAAGCATTGAACTCCATGACCCATGGGTACGCACAGCCCACCATGTTGGCAAATGTTGTCAGTGCACTGAACAGGTTTGCACTCTTCTCGGCCAACGGCACCTGGCTTATCTGTGTACATGTTTGTGGGGCATTCGTTGCAAGTGGTAGCGCCATGTTGAGGTTGGAAGAAATCCTTCGGGCACTGGGCGCATGGTGCAAGTCCAGTATCAGAGTACATTCCTGGAGAACACTTAGCTTGACACCTGTCTTTACCAGGAGCTGCTGGTTGATATGTAAATGTTCCAGCTGGACAGGTTTGACAATCTTTGAAACCACCAATTGGTGGTTCTCCGCTATAACTATTTCGTGGACATTCCAGGCAAGGAACCAGACCAGTTGGTGAGTAGGTTCCGTAACCGCAGACGGGTATACAATCATCGATACTCTTTGAACCTTCTTCTTTTGTGTATGTGCCAAATGGACAGCGTAAGCAAGAACCTTGACGATCGCTGTTTTGATAAAAACCTTTGGGACACGATGTACATTGCTTTTGCTTTTCACCAGCGAATGTTCCAGCTGGGCAATGCAAGCATCGTGGAACGTCGTTTGTATCCATATTTAGGACCTCACCGATGCTACACGTGAATCCACGAGAGATAGCTGATTTAAGAGCTCGTAGAGGAGGACATTGATTGCCAATAGCCGAAACGTTTAATAGAGGTTCAATGACTGCACTAGCATATGGGACTGACAAATCGAATATCAGATTCAAAGTTGAACCACAAAGGTCATAAAGTTGGGGTTGTCGGATAGCAGGAACAATTGATAGTACGAAATCCATCTTCAAAAGATTTTCTTCTATGAGCATTGGTAATGAGCGGACAAATGAAACATTCATGTTAACATTGACGGCCGAACAACGTTGAGTCAGAATACTGTTGAGATTCATATAATACTGGGACATTAAATCTTGATATTGTGGCAAACATGATCTAGACACAGCTCCATTTGCTCGGTAAGTCACTGATGCAATTACATGATAGTCGGCTTGTTGAGTATTTTCTGAAACGCAATCTGGTACAACAGAAGTTGGGGCCCAGTGTCTCTGTACATCGCACGAGAAAGTTTTGACTGGTGCACCATCAGTAAATCTGAATCCAGATTTACATGTAGCAATACATTGCAATCCTTTGTCATTTGGAAGACATTTAAGTGCTCCATTTGCCGGAGGTTTTAATTCCCAATCCACGCATGGTGTAGCTTGAACAGATACTTGGAAGTGGCAGTAAGCTCTATTTCCACTCGAATCAGTTGCGTAAACAGTTACATTTTCAAAGCCCCCAATCGGAATAACAGCACGTTCGGGAACAAAAGTTACTTTAACTGGACCAGAGGCGTCAGTGGTGTTGATGCGGCGACGAGTTTCGTTAAAGTTTACAGAATAGCTGTCTTGCCTATCTACGAGTTCTATCACGTAACTTTGCGGGCAGCTTAGTTTCGGTGGAGTGACATCTGGTACAGTAATGTTGATTTCACAAATAGCTACATTTCCATCGTAATCGTATGCGATATATTTAACGACTGTGTCTTCGAATACTCTGATTGGTGTTTTAAAGCTTTGTGGTTTTACTTCAAGCCTAGCGATACTTCCACTGTTATCAATAGCTGTTGGTTCAGTAAAGTTCACTGGGAGTAAACCACCATCTGCACCCTTTTGCACCATAATCGGCTGTTGTGGGCAGTTTTGGAAAACTGGTGGTTCATTGTCAACGCAAGGAGAGAATCCATAGTCGTAACCAAGAAGAGGTTCTGCTACTGGCTCTTCACATCCCATCAATTCGAATTTAAGACAAGCATTGTCCATGTAACTAACTATTCCAAGAATAACAAATCTTGCTTGAACATATTTAGGTAGAGTGATCATTGCTAGTTCTCCATAATTTCCAGGATCGCGCATAGTCAGATTGAAATTAGGGAAGTAAACAACATAGTTTTCGCTTTCTGCTTGTTTGTAGAAGAATCTAATTTCCGTAGGTCTGCCAACGATATCATTAGTTACAACGCCCTTGACCAAGATTGCCTTGATTCTGAATACTCGTCCCATATCGACACTCACGTAGGTGAAAGCTTCTTGTTTACCGCACCAACCAGTGACAGAATTAAGTCTGACATTCTTAGCTTCATAGTTAGGTCTTTCTGATGTTGCGTTGATAGCAGAATCTGGAATTCTTCCTGAAGCCAATCCTAAAGGCTTAACAACTTTGCATTCAGGTTCTCTAAGACAAACGATTGGTCTTGGATTAATTAAGATATAGCCTGGCCTAGCACATCCAAACTGAACTTCTGATCCCTGTTCGTAACTACGTGCAACTTGGTAACCGTCAGCAGGTCTGCCGGGATCTTCGCAAACTGGTCCTTCACAACGAAGATTGCCGAAATCCCAGACTCCATTGGCTTGACAACGGACTACATTATCATGACGATTGGTCTGTCCTGCTAGTTTGAATGTGTCTTGACAACCGAAGAAGAATGAAGATTGATATTTCGTATCCATGTATTGCCCGTATTCAGCACCAGGAGTTGGAAGTGGTTTTCCACAATCAGCTCGTGGGCAAGCTGGTTGTGCGCCTGAGAGCCAATACTCGGGATAGCCTGGTTTTGGATCGTACACGCATTGACGGAAATCAGAAGTAGCCGTATTACGAAGGGAGCGTCCATTGTTTGTGCAGTTAAGAGTAACGTTTTGCTTGAATGGAACTAATACACTAGTTTCATCGCTTCGAATTACAGATAATCCTTCGTTCTTGTCGTCAGGTAAAGATACACACTTGGCATATTGACATTCTGGTGTTGTACCATTCCATGATCCAGTGGATGTACAGAGAATGGCAGATGAACCAGCAAGAACATATCCAAAGTCACATTGGAATCTTACGAGATCACCAAAGTGATATTGGGCTTTTGTAGATAAGAGTTTTCCATTTTCTGGTGCAGGTAGAACTGGGCACATGACAGGAACACAAGTCTTATTTCTCTGGTATAAATCTCCATCTCGTTCTCCTGTTTCAGATTTTTCAATCGGATATCCGGCGGTGCCATTTCCTTTATAAAGTTCATAACCGGTGTTGCAAGAGCAAGTAAAACCGCCAGGATTATTAATACACTTTTGATGGCAGCCACCATTGTTGTTTGCGCACTCGTTAATATCTGTGCACTCTAGACGAGTGCAGCCCATGATTTCCAGTTTCATACAAGGCGCGCCAACGTAATCCTGGACACGGAAGCGAATGAATCTTGTCTCGATTGGTACTGGCAAGTTAAGTACTGAGAGTGTCGCTTCGAGTATGCGGAATTCCACGGGAGTTCCGTCGGGATTTGTGTAATCTTTGAATACGTCCGTTAAGTTATCAGTATACTGAATTCGTACTGCTGTTGTGAATGCAATATTTCCGTCAGCACGAGCGACCACTTGAGTTCTGAAACCTCGAATTATAGTCGGGGCTTTCATGTCGATGCTGGCCCAGTTTGCGCCTGGCTCGACGCTGTTACCACACCAGCCATCACCGTTATTCAGTCGAATACCCTGTAATAATATCAATGTTAAATTTTAGCTTACAAATATTTCTTTAAATAAAAAAATCTGCTTTACTTATTAATTTAATAAGTGTAACTTTCTTTTACTTTTTATAATTTATGCTATTTTAATGATTTATTATCGCATAAAATACCATACCGATTTAGTATATCCATTCTCTGAGCTGGAAACAGTGATAGATTCGTCGGGAATGCCGCCATTAATCAGACCGAGATCTCCTATCGGTCTGCATTCCATTGTTGAGGAAAAACCTGATTTACATTTGCACGTGAACGCACCAGGGGTATTGATGCATTCCGTTGAAGCGAGATCACATTGGCTCGAAGCACACTCATTAATATCTGTAAAAAAATCATCAATTAATTTCAACATTTCCTGTGAAGTTGAAAAAATTCTTTGCATTCAGTAAGATAATATACCTTCGCATGTGGGCACATTTTCGAAACGCTGAATAGTACCGCAACTAATTATATTTGATCCAGATAACTTGTAACCTCTGTTGCACTGTACTCTAGCTTCGTCACCGAAGTAGTAGTCTTTCGATGAGTCAACAACAAAGCCATTTTTGATTGTGGGAATAATTGGACACTTTGCGCCTGGAATTTAATGAATAATTTTTAATGACAAGTTTAATTTGGTAGATAGAAAAATCGATTCATCTTTTTTATAAGTGTATTTTAAGCTTACGAGAGCAAACGGGAACATCGTCAGACCAAGTTCCATTGCTCATACAAAGGATAACCGGGTGACCACTTCTAACATAGCCAGGTTCACATTCAAATCTCACGATAGTACCGTAACTTCTTCCTCCTCCATTCAAGATAGTGAGATTAGCGTGAGGCGCTTCAGGAAGTGGAGGACACTGAGACGCTAAAAAAGGAAAAATATGCTATTAGTTGTAATTACTTCTACTTGAATAGACTAAAAATTTATTTAGGTCATACATAAAATTATAATAACTAACTAATTATAATTATCATTCATTGGAAAATATACAACATTTATGTCAAAATAATGAGAGTAATTAAAATTACCGAGACAAGCGGGCTTCTTTTCCCACATTCCATCAGCCATACACGAGATCTTTTCAGTGGGTCTTCCAGTCGGGAACGCAAATCCAGCGTAACATTGGTAAGTTGCGACTCCACGGTAAGTGACGTTGGATGATCCAATGGAGAAGCCATTGTCAATCTGTGGTACTGGGCCACAGTACACTTCTTGGCATTTAGGTATGTAAGTGATTGACCAGTTACCACTGGGTAAACATTCAGTTGTGAGTTTAGCTTTTCCGGTAGCGAATTCTTGGCCGAGTGGACACGAGAAGGTGACAATAGTGCCGAAGGCTGTGTCGCGACTAGAAGCCATGGCTCCTTCACCTGGTAGTAGTGGGGGACAATCTGAAACAAACCAAAGTATTTTAAATAATGTACCTCAAATCATACTATGCGAATTGCATCACTATCAGTAGTTTCTTTATTAAAATTCGTTAGGTTAATTTTATCTTGAAAAAACTGAGAAAAATCATTTTATTTTCTTTAAACTTATAGCAATCAATAAGAGATATAATTTATACACACCAGCAGAAAATGATGCCTGCCATCCCGAGCTACTGTGCAATGCATCTGATACGAATCTAATCAGCATCTCTCCACTTTCAGCAGTGAGGGTAATCTTTGGTCGCGTATTCGATGTGAATCCATTGCCAGAGTGTAACCTCAATCCGTTTGTATTGGAACCATCATAAACCTGAAATGTAAATGTAAATACATATTTGTAACTAAGCTGTGTCTAAATGTTTTATTGAGAACGCGAATGAAGAAAGTAAATAGCTCACCTGTACGTAATCAGTCTTGTGAACGTTAAAGTTGACGAATTTCAAGGAGAGTGGTCCTCCCTTTGGATTCTTCACTCGGTATAAGCATTCTTGGTTATTCGGATAATCGTTGAGTCCGTAAGACGGGGATTGTACGGTACCGTTTCGCGCTACGATCGTGGCCTTGCATCCTTGGGTGTAGCGAATGCTGAAGCCGCGCTTCGAATCGCCGAGGCTAGTTTTGAAGTAAAGGTACAGGCTGTTTCCTGTGGACATGATTACCTTGGGATTGTCATCGGACTCCCCTGTCAATCTCGCGATTGGTCGACTCATGGGCGTGTCGCCATCCCTGATTAAGATGTAGTCTCGGTTCGTTTCAAGATCCAAATCTTCAATCTGTAATGAAAGATTTATTTTAAATTTAATAAAATATTGCAAAACTATATGCTAATAGGTTCACGACAATCTTCGAGTTGTATAAATATTTTTTAAATCCGTGGGCAAATCTGACGAAAGGCTCATTTGTTATTCGTAACAAAATTGAATTTCGTGACATTATTAAATGAGCTCTCACCTCAAGAGACATGATTCTTCCGGGTTGTGCTTGAATGATGTAGAGGCATTCCAGACCCCCAGGATAATTTTGTGGGTATCCCGGTGACGTTAATACTTGACCCTGAGGCGTGGCCCTTAGTATGCCACCACAGGTCTGCGGTTCGGTTTTCCACGAGGCGCGGAATCCTTTACGCTCGACCGAGCCGTCGGTGCTGAATTTTATAATCATGAAATTCGACGCCGAGACGAAGAGCTTGTTGCTGAGCTCTTGCTTGCCTGAGAGCGTTGCCAGGTTCACTGACTTCTCCTCGGTTCTGCCGCCCACGAGGATCTGCACGATGTCGAAGCTCTTCTCCGTTTCGAATTCTTGGAACTGAACAAAAACATTTCGAGTCCAGTTATCTTTTGGCTTAATCGTTTTTATGTCGGCGCGATTAAATAACGGTGAGATAATTTTTTTTTTAAATAAAAATTAATAAACAATCATTATGAGTCTAAAGCTATATGTCTAAAAAATGAATATTAGAATAATTCGAATATACCTGCAATAGAATGTTGTGTCCCTGTGGACCTTCCAGAGTCCATTTGCAGTTGCTCAAAGGCATGTACTTGTGTGGATAATTGGGACTCTCCACAACGTCTCCGCTACTAGCCATGTAGAATTGACAATTTGCCGGACAATCGATTTCATCCGAGAAGTCACCGCAGTCGTCTTGTTTGTCGCATTTGAAGGCGCTATTAATGCATTTGCCGTTCGAGCAGTGAAACGAGCCTGAGAATCGCCGAGCGAGATAAACCAAAAAAAGAAAAAAAAAACGAAGGTACGGGCAAAAGTGTTAAAAGGATTTTTCAGAGAGGCGAAATTAGCGTGCGTATGTTGGACATGCACGCTCTTGTTGGAGGTAATGCAAAAATATAATTCACCTGCTGGACAGGCGTTGGCACGGCACATGAAAGGAAGAAGAGACTCGCATGTAGTGAGCTCCCAAGATTGATGTTGATCTTCCGTAACTTTTACGTCGACGCATTCACCTGATCGGGGATTCGGCTGTCTCGGCGCCCAGAAACCTACATTCGCATTATGTGTTCAAAGTGTGCGTTATTACGAGGGAATAATAATCCTTAAGTGCTTGTAAAATAGCGGGCTTCTAGTTTTTTGCCCGCGTCATTCGACAGCCTTTTTTTCCTACTGCACAAACTGATATAATATTTTTTGTCGATAACGCATAAAACACTATTACATTTTGGCATATTATTAAAACTTGTAGTTCCGCGACCCATTTTTTACCACTTTTAACAATCAAATCGATATTTATCACGGCGCGCTTTAACTGTACAAAACAATAAATAAACATGAAGCTGCAGCGAGAGAGTATAATAAATTCAGCTCGCGATCGGCGCTATCCGCTACACAAAAAAAATCTCCAAGCCTAATCAGTTTCATAACGCAAAAGTACAAGTTTTCGCGGCTGCTTATTTGCTCGGGCGGTAATTGTACTGGAAACATAATTTAACCTCCCCCCCAATCCCTTGCACCCGCGCTATACCAGTCAATTTCCTTTGTTGCTGTGCGCTTCATGGTGCGCTTCGCTGCAGAGAACGCGCGCGCCAAGAACACGATTACGCCTCGATTCTTACGCTTTTTTTTGTAGCGCGCGCGAGCCATACGCATCTATCTGGGAGGCCCCATTATGCAAAAGGGAATCAGCGTAGCGCGTCAGACAGGTAAACCGTGCGCGCACGCGAATAGGAAGATGGCATCGCGGACACGGAGTGGATTACCGCGTGCGTGTGTGTGTCTAGGATATATGGGAGTAGGTGCATCATTGTAGTGGGAAAAGTGTGTCTTCGTGCCGCGTGCGAGTTCCGCGTTTTCGCGACCTCGATATAATGCTCGAACACGCGCTCTCGCGAGAGAGAGAGAGAGACGAGCCTGGCGAGGAGACAGCGCAGCGCGGGCTTATTATGGGGGTCGCCACTCTGTGTGGATTTTCTTTCCCCGCCACGTCACGCTGGACTCAATTGCGTTGTTTTTTTTAGAAAATTCGCGGTCGACTGCAGCGAGCGCCGCGCGTATCGAATTTTCCCACCTGCGTGTGTGAGTATACCAAGAGGAAATCGCTCGGGTAAGACTGTTTTATAATAATAATAATTGATTGGTGTAACGGCTATGTTTGGTCTTTGATTTTTCTGATCGCATCTGTTTGAATTTCTCGGCTTTAAATAATACTTTGATTAGAGTCGTTAACGTTTAATTGTTACACTTAAACATTTTATATTTTCTAAGGTGTGTAATGGAATAATTATAAGCTTGCTCGCACGAATGATTTATTTATTGGCTAATTTGATACAAGCGGATTAGACGAAAAGAAAAAGTGGAACTTGACACGGATTATTGTTGAATCCACATTAACGATTAGGCGCGGTGTATGATTGAGCCTTTATTTCGGCACGTATACATCGATATTAGAAAACGTAAACAACTATAAACTGCGCAAAAGTTATACAGATTTCGCGATTTTCATAATCAGCAGGCCCGACCGATCGTAAAGTACTTTTTCAATTTATTTCGTTTGCGTAACGGATTAGCAGCGTATTTGCATAATAATAACAAAACCCGATAAACGATCATTTCACATTTTGCCGGTCATTCATTCCGTCACATCTGCGCGACGAAGACATAAATTTTCTTTCCAGTATTTCGAAATCTCGGCGCTCATTGCGCCATTCGAATCGCTGGCAATAATTGCAGGTTGCGTGGCTCCATTGACCGCCGATATACAGACGTAATATCGAGTATAGTACGGCGACATTTTACAAACGGTGCTCGTCGAACTTTCATTGATAAACGATACTCGAAATCGAATACTCCCCAACATACGCGAGGCATATAATTCCACGGCTAAACATCGCGGTATTTTCGCTTTCGCGACAAACTACGCGCGCTCGTGTCGTAGTCGTCGTCGGTGACCTGCGACGAACACGCGTGTATATGTATGTCTCATCACTTGGCGTATACGGCTTTTCGTTTTCGAAACCCCGAGGTAGCAAATTGTCGCGTCGCCGCGCGTATTACGCGGCTCTCTATGCCGTAAGAGACCGTAAGGCTATGATCGGCGGTCATTGACTGAAGCGAGGAAAATACTTATACTCTGCACGCAGCGGGAACGCATAATAATTGGATCGCTGTGCGAGCTGCGCGCGGTAAGAGTTGTAAAAACGCCGTTTATAGATCCCCGCGCGAACGATGCGAATATTTTTGTCGTTTGGAGATTTTTTTATGATCCGCGAGCTAAATGTATATTGCCATTTTGGAGTTACGAAATACTCGCCTCGCCAAATTGAGATCTGTATTAATAAACGTATTTTTAATAATATTTTACATTGATTATAAATAAAATGATTAATATAATTCATTTCGAGTGATTTATTTCTTTTCCATTAACGAGCTATACGGTGAATCAAGATTGAAAGACCATTTGCTTCTTTGGCGGTCAGATCCACCGATTTAAAATTTCTCTTTAAGGCATATAATACATCGTTACACTTTAATATTCCCGTTTTTTACGCAATCGAAAGCCCCACAATCGATTCTTTCGTATACCTTATAAGGCACACGTGCTCCCCTTAAAAGGCGAGCATTGCGTAATGCCGCGAAACAAAAAACGAGATCGATTTTTGCACAAAAGAAGCATTTCATATACGTTATACCGACTGCCAATTTAAGCAACGCAAATCATGCAGTATGTCGAGAGAGAAAAAGGAAGTTGTAAGTAACTTACCGGCATATTGGGAGACGAGCATGGCAGCCGCGGACTCGAGGGTATTGGTCCTCAGGTCGTCTAGGGAAGCCAAACCGAGCCAGTAGCGGTCCAAGTGTCGTCCGATCATACTGGCCGACACGTTGTTCTCCGCGTACGACTCGATCACCATCAGTTCGCTGCCGTACCTGTTTTGTGTCACATCGCAAAATTGTTCGTTTATACGCGTTGCTCCATTCTGATGTACAAGGATTAGGAGGGAATCTGAGCTGCTTTCCGATGCAGACTCGTTGAAATGCAATATCATACGTTTATCTGTATACTGCAACGACGTGTTACGATAAAAATGTTGTACTGCACTTTTTTCAGTTACTCGAAAAGGCACAACGCATCGCAATAAAGAAACGAATTTAATTCAAGGAGCACAAACAATAATTAATTTCTCGTCACTTTCTCGGCTCGATCAATCAGCGCGCGAGTGTAAAAAATCATTTCCTTCCGCAGCTCGTTTGTAATCCGCATATACTTTGCATACAAAACTTGAGCGATCAAATCGAGCCTTTTTTTCTGCCGCCATTGACGCTGAGTATATAGCACGCGTATATGACGTAGCTATAGGAACGTGTGAAAATGTGCTAAAATTGCCCCGATCTAATCGCGTGCTGCACACGACTCGATTACTGTAATAGACCGCGGTAATTGAAAAGTCTCGACGGACTAGCGAGTTATACAGTGTATCGGAAATGGACATCAGCGACCGTATAGAGGTTCAAGAGCCTTTGCCTATGGTACACCGCTCTCTGCGCGTATCGTGGGAATCCGTCGGAAGCGAATATTATACCGATGCACAGTGCAGTAGTTATGGATAGGGAGGAGGCATAGCCCCAGAGGAAGAGAGAGAAAGAGAGATTACCTTCTGCATAGTTCCGCTGACTTTTCCCATGAATGCCTGATGTTGAAGAATTTGTAACAGTGGATGCCCTTCAGCTCCCATCCTGCGGACATAAAAAAAAATCAAGTGAATAAGACTGGTGAATTCATTGTTTACATAACGATCCGAGAGACTACTTCTAAATGGAAGAGACGAGAAAAGAGTTGACGTTACTGCGCCGCGGCGTAACGGAGAATGGGACTCTTGAAGTGGTATGCGAAATTTCGAACGATTCGCTTGAGCGAGTAATGGTTTTTAGTGGGCTATAAACTAAAATGCGATGTGACGTGATAAGATTTCTGTTGTTTCTGCTTATATTAATGGCCTCGGTTGCGTTCGAATTTGTAAGATGGTTTGGTTTTTAGAAATGATACACTTGTAATTCAGATTGCATAAGGATCTTGCAAGGACTTATATATATATATATATATGCTTTCTTTTAAAATCGAATGCTAAGAATTGACAAGTCGCATAATTCGGTACTAGTTTTCTCTCTTTGTATAATTTATGTTAAGCTTAATATTTCAATGGCAAACTTTATCGTTTCGATGAATGCTGCCATTATAACGCATCGCTCATTCTCGTTCACAGTCAATCTATCATTGTTTATCGATCATGATATCTAGCATTCAGGCACAATAGCACAATTGATATCAATAGCGCATCCTCAGAGCCAAAAGAGTTTTTCCAGTCACTTCGAGGCTCGCGCGCATCTCTCTCCTCTTTTCGTCATTCGCCCCACGAGTTTCCAGGTCAACGCGCCACTCTCTATACAATTTAATACCTAACTGCACGCATCGCCGTATCCTCGAATATAAAAGAACAGCGGCGTATCAGCAACCTCCATATAAATTCCTCGAATTTATACACGAATCCGATGGTCGCAACGGCATAAATATATATAAGCGAAAACCGCGATGGGTCAGATTGATTGATTTCCCATCCTTTCATCGACGACCCCACGACTCGCGCGCAGCTACTCGCTCATAATAATAATAACGCTGTTTATACTCTTAAATTCGCGAGCGATCACGTCGTACCCCAAGGGACGAGCACGCGTATATACTATATACTTATACGAAGTTGGTATGCACACAGAGACTCTGACCTCGATCGTTCCTGTAGTGCGCGTTGATGCCGTCGCCTGCGTACCTATACGAGCGGCATGCGCATAAGAAAAGGAGCGAGAAAGAGAGGATTGCAGGTACGTTATAGGTAAGTATATTGGGTTGACAGGTTAAGCCGCATAGATGTAGGCTCCTGTCGCTCTGGAATCCATTTATTAGAAAGCCTGCGACTTTACTTGTATTAGAGTTAATTTTTTTTTATCGTTCAGCACTGGATAATCGGTGAGATTTTAGGATTTCTGTTTGATCATGGTTAAATGCATCTTGATTTATACGATTCTTCTGTTTATGGCTAATATAATTTATGAAGTAGATGTAAACAGGCTCGTAAAGCGACGAGATATTTAAAGAAAATGACGAAATGAATGGCTATTTCTAAGGCGTCAGTCTTTTTATGTGCTAAAGGCTATTAGAGAAATGTGTCAAAGGTGAATCGTAATGAATGAATGTATTGGGAAAAGAAGTTGTTGTAACAGCATGGCAGTGTCCCTGATTTGCTTTTATTTTTGGTAAATGATGTTACGTATAATATATATATATATAATTACACGCATGTTTATATTGCGTAAGCATGCATTGCATAAGGACAAAAGCCGCACAAATCATTTATATTTTACGCAAACTTTAAGACTGATCTTTATCGAACGTATGCCGATATTCAACACGTATAAAAATTATTCCTTTTTTTTATCAAATCCATTCATCTACCCTAAAATTATATCGAGGCGTGTCGCAGGTTAAACAAATTTTTTCTCACCGGCACACAGCTTCTAAGAGCTGTAAAAGAATCATGCGCGATGTCGAAGATAAACAGATCGTTGAGCTTACAGCCAGTATTCCAAGCTGATCCGCAGCCACATCTTTCCAATCTTTAAAACTCCCTCCACGAAGCTATCCCATTCATCATAACAATCACTGGGCAATCCAGGCTTTAAACCCACGAGAGACACAATATATACATATTATCTCGGTCTACAAGAAAGCCGCATAAGATCGGATACGAAATCACAGCTGGCCCGGAGGGTATAGCCCCCGCGCGTCCCAAAATCTAGGACACAGCCAATGAATCATATCGGCTTGGCTCGATCTACCTTTCAGGCGGCATCGAAGTCTCCTCCGCTGCTGCTGCGCGACTCCGAACCGCGCTCCCAAAAGAGGGACGACATTAGAGCGCATCCGACTGCTGCTACGGTGACAGCATCCGCATCTCTCTCGGTGTCTGACGCATACACGCGAGCATCGCTTTGATTGCGCTCTCGCTCGCTCGACTGCCGGATTCAGGCGGAAACTGGTTGCGAATACGCGCGCGCGTCTTTTCTCCGTACGCGTGTGTATATATCTGTAGTGCACTACACTCTCTGCTCGCGCTGCTCTCTCTTTTCGTCTTCTTCTTTTTGCTCGTGCGTGTGCAGTGTGCCGCGCGTCGGCTCTTTCTTTCTGCGAGAGGAGTCCGCGTGACGCGGCAGCGGCGGCCTGCGTTTATACACGCGGCCCGTCTGTCGTGTCTTCCGAGAAACTGATCCGTGTCACCTGAATCCTTTGGAATTATCAAGCTGCGAGTGAGAGAGAGAGAGAGAGAGAGAGAGAGAGAGAGAGAGAGAGAGGAGAGAGGTTGGATGAAAGAGAGTCAAGGTGATCGACCTTTGCCAAGCGACTTTGATGTTGATGTGTCGCCTATACTGCGAGACGATTTTTTGGAGAACGGCTTTTTATTTTCGATTGTTTTTTTTTTCGTTTTACCCCTCGGTTTTGTAACTATCTGGCTGGAACTTTTCTTACGTAATTTTTCCAGGCGTTCCGATCCGATCTTTTAGGTTGTTTTATCCTGAATGTGCCAGAAATACACGGGGAACTTTTTTATTAACTTTTTTTTTTAGTTTGCGATATAAACTATATTTAACGTTTGCGACGCTGAAATATTTTATGCGAAGCATTAAATTCTAGAATAAACCATACTTATCGGCATAATTTTTAGTTCATTTAGTTTTATTTTTGGTTTAATTAGTTTAATTTCCTAATTGAAGCTGTCTTGCAATGTTATCACCAATTATAATATAATTTCGAAGGAGATTGATTCTCGGACGATAAATTTGTACAATGAATTTGCTCAGAAAATTATTGTATATATAGCCATTTGCGGCTAATTATGCTATAAAAAAACTTCTCGTTCATTGTAGTATACATGAGAAGTCGATTTGATCATTAACCTTCAGAGATAGAAAAAAACCGATAGAGAATAAAGACACGCGGCAGAGAAATGGCGAAATTACACACATAGATATATTTAGGATACGGCATCATCCTTGGAAGGATAACCACTTTTACGCCAGCATACAAGAATGCCGTCTCCTGAATCCCGACATCCTTCGATGTAGCCTATTTTTACCAATGACTATGTCTGCGTCTCTGCGCAAAACAACGCTCATCCAGACCAATCCTTAGCTTAACTAAATTCCACACTGACAAGAAATATACAGTTTTCCTGATATTCAGATTCATAGGATTCTCCAATCTCGTACTCGATCCGCGTATATACATAAAATCCATCTCTCAAGATCCGCTCTAGCGACCGACTGGAATCGTCGAGTCTTCCGCGTATATAGCTCCGGACGAAAGTGTTGCAGCGGCAGCAGCAGTAACAGCAACAGCTACACCGCAATGAGGCATCTCCGTCGCGTAAAGAGGAGCAGAGAGAAAGAGAGAAGAAGAAGAAGCGGCGGGAGGAAGCCGCGACGCGGAAACAGTGCTTCTGCTCCTGCAGCAGCAGCTAAAAGATCGTCAAGAATTCGAGCATTCGTTAGCGTCGTTCCACTTTAGCACGATGGAGCGCCGCAATTATGTAGGTTGCCGGTTATACCTACCGCCGCCGTACAGCCACATCTTCTCTTCTTTGCCAAGTGCGTGAGCGGTGCCGTTAACCTCGAGCTCAGCTCTCTCTCTCTCTCTCTCTCTCTCTCTCGCGTCCAGTACATATACATGCGTCAGCAACAGCAGCAGCAGCCTCTTCCTCTTCTTCCTTTCCGAGCTCTCTTCTTCTCGCTCTGTGTGTATATGTGTGCGGAATTATTATAAGCGCGAGCTCTGAGCGCGCGTGAGAGAGCTGCCGAGCAATGGATATATATGATACCGATTATGGATTCGCCGCTATGCGCGCAAGCGCGAGCTAATTAATTGATTGGCGCCTTTCGACTCTGTTCCGCGGAGCTTTCTTCTTTTTTTCTTTTTCTTTTTGGATTTTCAAGGTTACGAGATGTATCCCTAGCTTACGGTACAAGAAGGTTTCTGTATCACTTGGAATTGATTTGAGCTCCATTCCAACTCCATTTTTGGGTTTGACGTGAAAAGCTTTCGGATGTTTCGCGAGAGTTTTTTTTTTATTGGGGGCCGTGACACGGAAAACGAAAATTACTTGCCTGAATTACTATACCTATAAAGCTTTCCTTCTGAATACTTTTATAATAATTGCAAATACCGTATATGTTGTAAAATTATAATGGTTTTTTGTTAAATACAAGCTAGATTTTTAACGATTTCGGCAGTTTCTTTCCGCCTTTGACGTATTCTTTTTGTTGTTGGCTGTGAGTGAATTGCCATCGACGATAATCAGCGTACTCGATCGGTATAGTTCATGGTTATCGCGCGCCTAAACGGCAAGTCAGCCGATGAATCACATCTCGCGGCGAATCCTATGGTAAATCACTAATCTGTTACGGTGAGAGACAAGCCGATGAAGTGTAAAAGTATGACGCTTGGTCTTTTAAAATATAAAATTGCGCGAAAGTATGACAGTAACGTATTTAAATGTCTATTATATACTTCCACTCGAAGTACATTATGCACGCTGGAATTATTTGCATAAATGTTTTAGCAACGCCGCCGTTTCTATTTTTATTGCGAAATACTTTTGGTTCTGTTAACTCCTATACAGTCAGGTACAATGGAGTTCATTTTGAGAGCTCGCGTATATATACATTTTAATAATAGTGTTTAAAATATTCGTTACGTCACGAGATACGTATTGCTGTTTTTGTTTTTGTTTCTGGCTAATTAATTTGGCTGAAAATTTTTTTTGCGAAACATAGAACGGAACACGTGCAAGTGCATATAAGTGAACTATTAGATAAGCATTAAAGTTAAATATTATAAAATTACGCGCGGCGGTATTGTAATGTATCGCTGCGACTATGGGATTGGTGACGTATCGTAATTATGCCATTATATTCGAATTGCATAACTAGTGCGGCAGCATTATTTTATAGGCCACTGGGAAAGCCGTTATAATTTGCCGCTAATTGTGATTTCCAACGTGAACTTTCAGCGAGTTTTCACATGTACGAGAATATATAATGTATAATAAATTAAATGAAATAAACAACGATATACCTATTTTTCAGAGTTCAACGGTATTTGTGCGACTATACAATAATTTTGTAATCGCACGTGTCAAAATTTTTTTCAGTGTAAGAATGGTATTTTTACTGCGGGTTTATTCGAGGCAGTTACCTTTCTCTAATTTCCAAGAATTTTTAATAAACCTTTAAACACTTTAGCAACAACATTTTGTCGATAATTATTATTGTATTTTTACAATATTCAATAAAGTTTGTTTCCTTGAAGAATGCTTCACTCGATATACCGATGATTTAAATTTCTTCGTAAAACTTTCATCCTGGTTATTTCAGTTTTCATTCAAAATTTCCTTCTCCACGCCACACTTATTTTTTCTACAAAACTCCCAGCATACAATTCGACTTATATAAACCGCTAAAATATGTTAATCGAACGTTTCACTTACATTAAATTCCAAATGTAAAAGCCGGAAGTTCAAAACGCATCAGTTACCATTATTGTTATGTGGGCCGCGCGAAGGGTCCCACGAAAAATTCCTCTCAATTTCTAGAAATCTAGAAAGTCCCCTTTCATCGCCCCGAAACTCATCGAATTTAACGATTAAACGAACATGTATACACCTGAGAAAGAAAAAAAAGTGCCTTTCTCCTTAAGACCATATATCCCATCGCCTTCTGTTCACGTCGAATGAACGAGAGAGAGAGAGAGGATTTACATCGAAAAAGCCAGCATCTTCGGAAATATTAGTCACTTCATTCGACTCGCTCTCCACAGGTCGTAAGCTCGTACAAGAGGATGGATTCCGGAGATGCAGCGGCAGCTTAGGGGGACCCAGCTCAGCAGATAGATTGTATAGAGAAGGCAAAAATCAAAAGCTCCGCCTACTCGAGTGCTTTTGTGTGTTCTATGTGCCGCCTGGTGCACTCGGGACCCCAATTTATACTCACTATGGGACGGTTTACGCTCCGCTGGAACTTGTATATAGCTGCGCCGGCGCCTCGTATTTTCAAGGGTAAGGTGCAGGAGACAGAGAAAGATATATAGAGAGAGAATGTAAAGATTTTTGGTACTCACCGTTCGGGCAGGTAAAGACACTCGGGGCCGGGGCCTGTAACACAAAACAAAATACGTTATTTCTATATATAGCCATGATAGATGCGCAGCTATCTTTTTATTGCCGTTTTTTTTTTTAATTGTGTGGGTCAGTCGGTGTAAATGTATCTTTATTTGTATACAAGTATTTTTCGGATTTGCAGGTGCAGCGTAGAAAGAAAGATAGAGAGAGAGAGAGAGAGAGAGAGAGAAATTGGGTAATCATGTTAAATATACGAACTTGTTTGGTTACGTGTATTATATGCGTATAGCTTGGGTGCGTTGAGCAATATTTTTAATGATAGCCGCCACGAGGCGGCGGGGATAAGGAATGCGCGCTCCAAAATCAAGTGCGGGACTGTGCGAATTTTCCCAACTGTGTACCGCCGCAGATAAGTTTTATGAAAGCGCGCGGATTGAAGCAACTTTGAAGTATATAAGCCCGAGTGTTATACAATTTCCGAGCTGTACAGCAGTTATTTGATAAAATGTTGCAGTAATAAAATATTATTGCTTCTTCTTTCTTGGCGGCGCGAACGCGAAGGTGTGATCGACGCGATGTTTCCGAGGAAATAAAAAAAAAATTTAGATACGCTTTTGTGCGCGTATAGATTTGGTGGAAAAATTATTATAAAACAGATTAAAAATATGGCAGCAGTGGTTTTATTGACGCTTAGTTGAACAGATGGTGAGATAATTTCGTGGAATAGTGCCGGCGGAAACAATGGAGAATGAAATTTTTACTAGTTCAATCTCGACTGTGAAAATCTATGTATCGCATGCGTCAGTCTATTATAATTAATACCACGGTAACTCTATATTTATTTTTATTTCGATTTATTAATAGGTAGCAGTAGTTTTAAATTTCTAAACAAAAGTAAAAATGAAAAGTTATCGTTCAAAACACCAGAGGCACTTTACTATAATATTTATTATATTTCATCATTGTTGTTGAATATATAAATACAAACAATAAATTTGACCGAGATCATCAATAAATCCACGATTAATACGCACTCGCATCGAAACAATAAAGCTATACGCAATGGCACATAACTTGCCTTATAATCCGTCTAACTCTGCAAATGAAAAGTTTAATGAACCAGAGCAGTTAAGAAATACGACTTCCGATAATAATTTTCCCAAGCTCAACGCGGTATTCACTCGCTTGCCTACGAGTGTGCTATAATTTTAATGACGTTTCAATCGGGGCAAAAACCAGCGGTTTCCTGTTGCTCTCGAGGATGCAACACACCGACTCCTATATTCTGCTTTGTAAATCACTTTTACACAAAACATACATATAATCTATCGAATACGTCAGCATTCATTATTTAATCGTATAAACTCTCAGCAAACACCGTCTCATCGAAAATCGCTTATACATGTCCATACGCGACGTCTCGAAAAGCAGTAACCCGCCTTCTCACATGCATACATAGTGTACATGCCATTTGCGACGCGCGGTGCATTTCAGCGGTCACGCCACTTTCACGCACTCCTGCGCGGACAATAGCCGCCTTCCCTCGCGTTCCGTATAGTCGAATCGCCCGCTTAGTCGGTGCTGTTCGCTGCTGTAGACTCGCCGGTCCGCGACTCCGCGCGTTTTCTCGCTGCTTATAACACGACGAGAACCCGTATTATAGGAGTGTCGCAGTTTATAGCGCGGCAGACCCGCAGCAGCTTTCTCCTCCTGCGGTTTTAGCCGGTGCGCCGCGCGCGAAAATCCAGCGCGATATAATGCGCGCTCAACTCCTTATCGTGTTATATTATATATAAACGACGCTTTTGTACACGCAGAGGGACAGAGATATAGATGTTTATGATTATTATCGATTGAATTTTATTTTTGCGCGACGGAATTGTTACGCAAAAGTCGCGGATGCATCAAGCGGCCGCAGGATATTCGATCGTTCAGAAGTTTATTGGATGAAATTTATTGTATGTACACTACCTTGCGCAATTGGGTTATAGCGTTGCTATTGTTGATCCGCGGATAAGGAGACGGAGGAAATTTTTATATCGAAGATTATTGTTCGGGAGGCTGGTGTTGCTGCTATGCAGCTGGTCGCGCGAGCGGGTAAACTTTTTGCTCAGCTTTCATTAGTCGATCGATTCGCTGTTGTATTATATACAGACACGCTTCGACGCCTAGCATTCGAACCGTCGAATTTACATAAGAATGCGCCTATAATATACACGTGTATAACACATCGCACCATCGCTATAGCTATCATAAACTCCGCCAAGTGTGAATTCCCTTTATATAAGTGTACAAACGGCGGCTATCGAAATTTCTCCGCCTCGAAGCAGTACTGCCAATCGAGCCCGAATATATATACACATAATTGCAAATTGAAAAGTGAGAAACGAAACCTGCGCATAGCCACACACACAGTAATTTAGCTGAAAGGCGGAACTTTCAACCTCCCCAACCGTCCCGTGATCCATCATCATCAAGTTTTGATCAGCCGCGCGACGCGACAATCAGTCAATCGATCGATAAATAAGTCTCAAGATCAAGAGTCATAGTCATCCGGCTTGGCCAGCTTTCCCAAACGAAACAAACCAGCAGTAGCAGCAGTAACAGGCCGACTGATTATGGGTTTATACGGGCCGCGATTCGTGCAAACTCGCTCCTATAATACGAGATTTCTCTCAGCGAGCGCGCTGACTTCCCGTCCATTTTCCACGCCATTAAAAATACGCGCGGCTCCTATATAGCGCGGCTTGGTGGACGATGAATGCGCCGCGCAGTGAATGAAACGCGTACGTGACTTTGCGTCTATTTGTACAAAAAAAAAACAGTCTATGTGTGTGTGTGGGGGGAGATAAACGAGGGGGGCATTCCAGCGTGTTTTCCAATAAGCCCTAGCGGCGTGTATATTATTCGCGAAACCGGGATCGGTGCAGTGCACTTGTTAAGCGCGTGCGCGAGTCAAGCAGTTCTCCTCTATATATATATATATGTGTGTGTATGCAAGTGTTGGTGCGCGAGCGCGGGCCGTGAGTGAAAGTATAAAGATTGCACCTTGGCGAGTCGAGATTTTCCGAGCTATTTGCTATAAGGCGTGTGTAGTATCTCTCGACGTGCCAGCTCCCGCTGCATGGGGATATACGATATCTATATAGCAGTTTATAATATGCGCGGATTTTCCAACCGACCGATCCTACTATGTCGCGGTTTCGGTGCACGGGGCGATGAAGATTTATGTTCTCTCGAGTGAGCATGTTTTTTTCTTTTTTCCTTTTTTTTTATATTGAGTATAGAGGAATTATACATTTGATGTGGTAATGCGCGCGTTCTGCGGTATGTGAAAATGTCGGATTGACGAGTGTTGGGACACGATGGAAATATAGTTTTATATCGGAACTTTTGAAATTGTATGTATATGGATGCTTCGTGTCTCCTTAAAATGTAACATTGAAAACTTTTAAGATTCAGTTTATATCGTGGCTAGTTTAATGTATAGGAATGCTCAAGAGTCATAAATTCTTATATATTGAACTTGGAGCTGTCCTTACATTGTATTACCGTATTACAAATTACCATAAGACACTGATATACGCAGAGAATTAAAATTCGAGGAAAATGTTAATCTCTTCGATTCATTGTAATAAATCCTGTATAACTAAATGCGTTAATCGTCACACCGAACAGTTCGAAGGTCTACAGCGTTTAGTCAAGACTCACATTTCGTCATGCAAAAAGACATCGGAATATTTCTAAAGACCAAATTCTGTCGCTATAAACTATTATTCAATCCCACGTCCAAAATTTGCTACTCAATTCTACGTCGATCTAAAAAAGAAGCACAGCCAACATATCGATCGAAAAAATCAAATCGCTCGCTAAAAGAAAAAAAAAAGGGAGCGCACGACCAAAGCGTTTAACAGCGACAAATTACGGTACATTTCGCCTGGCGCGACCTACGCGAACGCCACACACATACACACACACACGCGCGAACGATCCTCTCGTGACGCATCTAGCAGTCGGTACGCGTATTCGGCTGAGGGTATATACGTCCACTCCCGGTTCTTTCTCTCTCTTTCTCCTCTCTCTGGAGAAGCTCTTCCTCGCCTCGTAAATGACATAACGGGTTATCGCATTCCTCCGTGTATATATACAGCCGCCAGAGAGCTCCAACTTTCCGCGCGAGCTCGCAGCTCGATCGACGCACAGAGCGACCTGCGGACTCGCTTATACACACATTCCTTAGGTGCTGCAGGAGCAGGGGATATATAAAGGTGGACCGATATATATCCCAGGGGACGCGGACACGTTAATTTGCGATTTTATAGGTCCGGCCGTCGTTCGTTCTCTCTCATATGTATATACCTATGTACACGTGTCTCGAGAGCGCTGGACCGCGTCGCGTATATATATATGTATATATATGTATACC
>UELV01080068.1:0-17401 GCA_900490015.1 Megastigmus stigmatizans | reverse complement strand
TATATATATATATATATATATATATGTATACCTAAAACGCGCGTGTTTAAAAGTGCGACTATTTGGCGAGATCGAACTGCTGCTGGGTGTTTTACGCGCGGCCTATAGAAGAGTTCGAGTCGTGCTTCCCTGCGCAACGCTTTCCTACTGTACACACATTCCGTGGTCGATGCCGAGAGTGCGTTTGCTTATAATGCCCATTGCCTACGTGTATTATAATCGACTCTCGGGCTGCTGCGCGCAGCCGAGTCCAATTGACTTTGCGGTACGCTATGGGATTTTTATCGGTTTGCTTGTTATTCGCAGCTGCAATGTATATATATATATATATATATATATGTTGTCGATTATCTTTCTAGGCAAGCGCCTAGAATGTATAAGCGATGGATCTGAATTGTTTATATGTACACATTGAGAGTGGAGTTTATTGTATGCTTTCGCAATCGAGCGTTGGGTTTTTCGAATGGTCAATTTCAATAGTTTTACTTTTGATCTTGGTAATTGTGAGTATGTGTTCCTCTAATTAAATCAGGATTTTATGGTGGTGTAAAAGCGGAATTATCCTTTTTTCGAATACTTTTGTCATTGAATTATGCTTGGTATTATTTCATAACGTTTACTAGGTTTATTATCATTTTATACTTTGTAACTGTTTAGCTGGAGTTTGCAGTTGTTCCTTTCCACGAACGTATACTAGAATCTATGGGTTATAAACGCATAGAAATTTATCAGTGACAATAAACGTGAATCCATAAAAAGTTTAAATGCTTCGAGTTCCGTGGATAATCGAAAAAAATGGTTTGCATGCATAATCGATTACACAAGTACTTCCAGGATCGTTCATCAGTTGCATATTACTTCATAATTTTTTTTTTGGACCCGTTGCAATAAAAATTTTAATATCTACGTTTACAAGTCAACTTGCTGTAAAAACATTTTCAAAGAAGTGATTCCATAGATTTTGTGAAGATTTCGAAAGACATTTACTGTACTTTTAGAAAATAGGGGAGTAGTTTTGAGAAAAAAGAAAATATAAAAACTATTAATATATTTCTATTTTCTTGTAATTTGTAATTACCCTTTTTGTCTCTTTTCCAATTATATAATGTTTCCAGTATTTAAATTATTACAGCTTGCAAGATTGCCACGGAATTTATATATATAAAATTATTTTTAAACTGGCCTATAGAAATACGTAATGTAGGACCGCTAATGCTGCAATTACTTTTAATAGTTCTAAATATTATGGGCCAGTTAAGATAAAAGACCTCGACTAGTGCATCTCCTTAAAATACTTTTAAACTAATATACTGCACCTAGAAAGTAAATTAGATCACCGTCTTTTAAAGGTTTCATTTTGTTGAATCTTTAACAATTACTTTAATTTTCGGTCTTTCTATACCCTCCTAAATCAACATTTTCATATTCCAATTTTACCAAAATACGATAAGTGAACTCATTTCCTTTTTGTTTGCGAAATCACAGACTTGCACTTTTTCAGAACAACCCAATTTATCTTTCCAACGTGGTGTGTCGCAATGGCACTATTTACAGTCGAACGCTCGGTGTTCTATTCTTGTCGATTCATATATTCTAAACTATGTATGCACAGTAGTTTTTATTATGTCATTCGCGAGTTATCGCGCATACGCATCCGTTTATGATTACGAAAACTGCAATTTCGCGCCGAAAAAAAAAGCCGCTTCTCAGTACACGCGAAACGCGCTCTCATATTTTTGGTTCGCACTAGACCAAAAACCAGGAGTAGATATTATACCAACTGGAAATGTAATTGGACCGCGCGCAATCTAACGATACTAAAAGTCTATCTGTAACAACAATTCGGTTCTAGTCCATTTCTTCTGTCAATAAACAGTCGATAATGGATCCCTTTCACCCCGTACACTTAAAACTCTTTTTATGTAATAGATCGATGTATCGGCTCGCTTAAAGTTTAAATATAAGAATAACGTTAAGCAAGCGTTTTCTCACTAAATATTAACTATTAATATTAAATATTAATAACTTTTAACTATTAATAACTTGTAATTAATAGCTCCTCGAATTAAGTGATATCAACACCAATACGACAGTTTCTTAACGCAATAACCCAATACAAAAAAAAACCCAAATACCTCACGCACGTATCCATAAACTTACCCAACCTGTTGACTAAAATCAAACAATTGCACGCGCACTCCCAACAGCGCGCACAAATCGCTCCAGCTCGCATATATACACACTTACACACAAGCACTGCAGGCATCAACATTGAAATCGCCTCCAATTAATCGCCTCGATATATAACGGCATACCAGAGTAACTCCACTATATACGCAATAAATTCAGTGTACAGGCGATATATAGAACGAGATCTCGGTCCTCGGAGCTAAATTAACTACGCGCTCTCCAACTCGATTGCCGATTTTCTCGATGCCTGGACAAATAGAATCCTTCGTGTCCCGTGTGTATGTGTGTGTGTGTGTGTGTGTGTGTGTGTGTTGGAAGCCATGGGTGCGTGAGGCTCGCGGTGCAGAATGCACTTTCACCGGCGCGCTCGGCTCGCGCGAGAGGCTGGGCGCTCTCCCGAGATCGCGGCCATTTTGCGCAGATGCCTATCGCTCGACCTAAGCCTTTTCAAAGCCGTTCGCGCACTGCGCAGCGGCGGTACACAGCGGATTACTGAGATTCCAAAGTCGTCTAGCGCGGCTGCAGCGGGCTCCTAATGGGAGAACTTGCGACTCGATCTTATACACCGATGAATGAACCGCTGCCGCTGCTGGTTGGGCTCTTTTTTTTTATCCGTGCACACGCCAAATGGTGTATAACGTGCATCGTAGAATATATAGCGGGGAATATGAGTATAGGGGATTTTTCTTTTTGTCGCCGATCGTTAAACTTCTACTGACCTATATCATATAGGTGCACCGCATGCAGTGACGTCAGATGATGTAATATGTGCGGGGTAAAAAAACGCGCGCGTTTGTTGGTTTTTCCGTCGTACTTGGCATTCCTATCTAGTGTAATACTTCGAATCGCGAGGAATATAACATATATTCAATTTTTTTCTTTTCTTCGTGAATTCGTTTTTACACCTATAATAGTATCGCGAAGTGTGTGGGCATGTGTATAGGGGATAGCGAGAACAGTTCGCGGTCGCGCGAGCGAGTGCTAATTTCACTGTCGCCTATGGGATATGGGTGACGTTATCGCGCACCGCTCTAAACTCAATTCTACGCAGCCTACGAGTTTTTCTCCTAGTTAGTTAACGTTTTTTACGATGCCGCTCGCACCGCAACAGGAACTTCGGATGTAGAGTGGAAAATGCGCGCGAGCGCTCCTGTGTTTGCACTTATATTAGTTTTCTACTCGAATTACTGTTACGCTGTTTTATTATATATTTTTCTTTTTTTTTTTTCAAGTAATGTTTAGGACAGTCGTTAATAAGATAAAGATTGATTCATATTGCAGTGTCGTGGTTTAGGAGCGATTCAGACGAAGTTACCCAGAGGCTGCAGATATTCGAATTTTTATCGCGCGACAAACGCTTTCTATTTCTATCCCGTTTTTCTGACTTTCTATCCGTATTTTTAATGTCTATTGGGTAGTGTGCCGCCCAACGAATCACAGACGTTCTGGTCTATTAATTTACTTCCACGATAAAACGCTAATTTTTATTAATTGTCTTCTTCTTCCTTCATTCTCGCTTCGATCGTTCCTAATATATCGATTCAACACACATTTTCTTACATAAACAAATTAGAAGAGTAAGCGTGCACTGCAATACCTTCCGAAGCGCGTATCGATATAAATCTCAAATACATTCTTCGGTAGCTCGAGAGCGCGAACAAAATCTTCTAATTGACTTATATATATATATATTACGCTAAAAAAACCGTCGCTCCAAATAGTCACAGTAGCGCAATGGCAATGATTTCTAAATGCCCGTAGGTAAAAAAGCAGACGGCATAACGCTTGTTTACTTGTGTATTATATACATTATATACGTTGCAGCGTCGCGCACTTTCTACTCGACAGGTCCATGGACGCGAGTTTTAATGAAAGAGAGAGAGAGAGAGAGAGAGAGAGAGAGAGAGAGAAAGAGAGAAAGGAGAAGCATATAGAAAATGCTAATAGCCCATCGGCGAGCTCGACAGGAACGAAAGTGACAGAGCTCGCAGAGATGAAAAAAAAGGTACCAGCTGCATAATACGTAAACTAGGCACGAAACCTATGCTGTGTATCGGAGAGAGAGACACAAATTATTCGACGAGAGCATTGTTCTCCGCGGACGACTAACTCACCTAATTGCACTGTCGCCTTTGGCTCTCTTTCTCTATCTCTCTGTCTCTGTTTGTCTTTCCTACCACGGAAAACCTTCTTCTTGGATTGCGAAAGCTACGACGGCTCGATCCATCGGGCGCAAATATCGACCGGTCGTAAAAGCACCACAGTTCCATGTCTCGAACTATATATCCATACTAACGTTTCCGGCGCAAATCAAAAGTCGACGTTGCACAACTCGCCGTTCCATATACTCTTACTATAAGCTTTGAGCGGGCATTTTTTTGCCCTTGCGCGAGAATGTACATGTGCGGTCGTCGAAATCGAAAAGAAGAGGAATAGCATTGGAAAAATTTATGTATATATACAATTGTGTGCCTGTGTGTGTGTGGGTTCGGTTGACGAGGGTCTCGTATACACGTCGTAGAAGAGTTTTGCTCGCGAGAGGAAAAGGCGAGTAAAAAAAGAATAGCGAAAACCTGTTTTTGAGGCCCGTTGAGCAAGCTCTCGGTGTTGTGTCGAGGCGCTCGCGTGCGGCTCCCCGATATATGTACACGCGCTGGGAGAGCGACGCGGTTATGAGAGTGCCAATGCGCTCCGGGCAACTACGACGTCTCTCTGTGCGTATGTATTCGTTGTGTATATGAAAATGCGAGTATGTGTGTGGGTATTAAAATGTTGAGATATATATATGCATGTATACGAGAGAGGTAACTCACCTGAGACTCCGTTAGTCGAAGATGGCACAAGAGGACGGCGAGCCAAACGGCCGCCGATTTCCTTATCAGCATTTTCTGGAAAAAATAATAGAAAGACCTCGTGTTAGTTACATGCTGTTACAATTTTTATCTTTAACTTAATTGGTCAAAGCTACGGGATATATTAGGTAACTCTTAATAAACTTTATCCGTGCACGCGGCTGTGAGAAGTTCGCTATAGATTCAACTGCGCGCTTATTGGGGAAAATGGGAAAGAAATTTATTTGCCGTTATAATAGAGAAATCGTGATAATCTAACGCGGCGTTATATACCAAACTGTAAAGATATGTAAAATGTTTATAAATAGCTGTATTGCTATGTAGCTATTTAGCATTGCGTGTACCATAAGATATGCAGGGACGAGAAATTCCAGCCTTTCAATCTTTCGTTATACGTAGGGAGTTGCAAAACGCCCGATCAATGAAACAGAAATTCATCGAACTATTTTTACCATGTTCCATTTTTCTATAACATGTAGACAGTTTCGCATACCTGGGAATCTCGGACAACCCAATTAATTATATATATCCTAAAGTTATAATAAATGGTACTTTTTCAATTATCCATCGGTAATTCCTTTGAACCAGCCCGAAAACAGCTGAATCACATATACGAGAAAGTGAAACGTTCATTCCCTGGCGCTGGGTTTGAAAAAGCGAAAAAAGAAGCCATGTCATACTATACGGTATTGAAAAAAAGTTCTCCCCCGGCTAATCATTTTAATTCGACGAGCCTTTTTTCCATATAGTCATACTCTTATAAGGCACGAAAAGCAGTTGCATATATAATCACGCGGGTATATCTCAATTGTGAAGCCACTTATACCCACGCCTTCCTTTTCATTGTCTCGTCCAACGCAAACGCCATTTCCATACATGTGCGCGCATATGCCAAATATATTGTAATACGCGCCGCGTCGAACTGACGAAAGTCGCTTATTGCAAGATTTCCCGAAATTAATTGAGGAGGAAAAAAAAGTGTAACGCTTCTGTACTCGCAGTTATCAATAATACGCATCGGGGGTAGGCTTGTCTCTTTGTTTGTATACGCACGTAATGCAACTACGACGACGGCGAGGACGACGAGTCGCTTGTGTGAATTTCCTTTGGGGCTGTTGGCTGGCTGCTTGCTAGGTAAGACAATAGATGACATAATTAAAGGTAACGGGCTTTAGTCAAAGCGTAGCTCGTTAACTCATTCCACATTGTGAGTAAGCGTTACGCCGACAGAGAGAGATAGAGATAGAGAGAGAGAAAAGAGTCCCATTCACACCGCCAAGCGTGAGAGTATCTTTGCCTCTCGATGTTCAGCTGCCGCGCGGCACAACGCGTTTTATTATTGTTCGCGAATCTGCGTGTATCTGTGCAGGTGGATGAGCTTCTGCGATAATCGATGCACCAATCTTTATCGGCAGCGTCTCGATTACCAAGATATTTCGTAGTTGGAGGGAAAATATTATGACATCGTAATAGTTGCGATCTCCACGTGGTGACGGGAAAGTCATTCAATGATTACGGCTGATGATAATCGCCTTTTCTTCAATTTACAAATGCGCAGCGCCGTGTTATTAATATCGCGGAATTGAATGCTAAAGCAACAGGTAGAAAGTTCGGTGCGGCGGTTTTGCGTGTGTAAAACTATATATAAATTATGCACGCGTTGTTACAAAGAATATATAATTGGAAGAATTAGACTACCGCGAGTACCGGACAATTTCGTCAAAAATACAAAGATTAATCCTGTTTATGAAACCCGCGCTTAGATCGCGATGCAATTGTATTCTGCAAAGTAAGAAATAATCGCGTCTTCCTTATTCAACCAAAAGGGCTTATGTAAAATTGCGTAAGCTCGTTAACAATTAATTTAATAAATAATAGGCATTTTACAACGAGAGCAGTTCGCGCGCTTTTCCGTCCCGCGAAAAAAAAAACTGTTGCACACGCCCAAGAAACAAGAAAGTAAGTATAACTTCATCGCAGATCTCGTAATGTGTAATAACAACACAGGCCGAATCTCGATTACTCGTCACCGCCACACAAATTCATCACACACAACAACTGAAAGTCTATGTGCATATATCCGCGTTCTCATACCCGCAGCACGCGACATTATACACGTTTCCAATTGCGCGCATATGCGCACGGTTCTGACGTAAGCCACTGCACCTTCGTATGGTATACATCAGAGAAAGATGCCTCGTGGGAAGAAGTCGCGAGATCGCGAGTTTCCGAATTGTTGCGCTGTACGTATATATATGCGCGCGGTTGTCCCGCGAACGAACAAAAAAAAGAAAGCCGCCGCCCGACGTCGATTGTGCACTTTTATAACGCATGTCGAGAGAGAGAGAGAGAGAGAGAGAGAGAGAGAGAGAGAGCGAAGAGCATCGCGTGTATTATCTTTACGCAAACACTCGGTAGAGAGAGAGGGTATCAAAGCAACGTCGAGGAGAGTTTTTACCGCAGCATACATCATTTATGTCTCTGAATAATTGTCTTATTAATTTTTTTTCTGCTTTTTGCAGCCGCCCGCGAACAGCGAGGATGTTTTGCAGGATATATATATCTACAGTTAGTCCTTTGACGCCCGATACACGCGTGATTTATGTCAGATAACCAGTTTTCTTTACCGCCGCTGCTGCGAGCCTATATTCAGATGGGGCTTCCTTGTGCCGATGCGCGGATTCTTTGGCAGCCTCCGGTATGTGCATATGTATACACATAATCTGTCTTCGGCATTATTTATAAGCATCAATAAACCCGTGTCCGTATGCTTTTATGCGAATATCTATGCTCATTTTTCGCGTATTTCATAATGAACGACACACAGACACTCCACCGAGTTACGTTGCGGCTTACAGCAATATATATAATCGTGATGACTACAAAAATACGAAGAAGAAATGAGTGCCTGTATTCGTGTTGTATATTTATTTATTCAATTGAATTTCAGGCGTTGTTATCCAGAATTGCGCGCACTTTCTAAAGTTACGCACGAATGTTTAAGCTGCATCGAACGCCGCACCAACTCCTATCCTACATTACTTTTTCATTAGCGATGCGAACGGCGCCGAACGCCTATAATAAGCATCTTATCGGGGATCGCTTAAAACGATTACCCGCGAGTCATCTAACTGTACATAACGGCTGTATATATATATATATATAATACATGATTACCATTAGATTACAGGTATATCAAGACGAGCGTTAGCCCCCTTTTTTCCATACGATATATACCGCGAGTAAATATAAGGCCAAGATGAAGCGAAATTTACCAAGAACAACCGCGCCCCGATACGCTTTGAAGCAAAATTTCAAGAGAGAGAGAGAGAGAGAGAGAGCGCAGAACGGGATAAAAAAAGATGGAACTGATTTATAATTGGGATATGGGAGCGCGAGAGCTGCGCGAATAAGGTTGTGCAGCTATGCGCGACTGAGTATATAAGGGAACCGTTACACCTGCTCTCTGCTTTGCTCTGCGCCAGAGCGTTATATTGTGTATATATATATATAGAGGAGCGGAGAGTCGATGTACCAGAGGAGAGTGCAAATAGGCGCAATTATCGCGCGCGAGAGAGGAGCGTGTTCAAGGTGAGCGCGAGCTCGCGACGACGTAAATGTTCCGCGAGGGGTTTTTCGCTCGTTTGACGCTTTACGCGGGGATTCTTGTATACTTCGATTGCTTACACCAGAATCAAAAGTCGAGGATATTCGTTACGGATGAAAATGGTGAATTCGTTATAGAAGAGCGCGGAGAATGGAGCGTACAGTAAATATTGGGGAGAGTGCATTGCTTTACAGTTAGCCCGATGTAGCCAGGCAATAATAAGTATTACGCAGAAATTATGGTGCTCGGGGAAAAATGAAATTAAGTATAATGGTTCATGAAATATTGAGAAGATAACTGTATACGTAAATCAGTGTACGATGTATACGTAGTCTTTCTTTTTTTCCCTACATTTTTAATTTCCAGGCTGATCGTGATCGAGTATATACCTTTTTGTTTACTCAATCTTTGAATCGGGATAATGAATCGAGGAGGATCTAGGTTATTCGTACGAGAGAATCGTATAGCAAAGAAAAAAGAGCCACAAGTTCTGACCCATTACCGTATAGCAACTGGTAATTTAGAGCTAGATTTAGCTCTGTCAGCAAATCAAGACTAGCGCATCCACACGTAGGTTGACCCACTTGTTGTCGCAACAGCTGCTCTATCCCCCCGTTTCGATATTCCCTATAGCTAAGAGAGATACGTGAATTTCCCAGAGTGAATCGCAGCGCTAATTGCAAGTATCGCGACGCGATTATAATTTACTCGCACCGGCGAGCATAAGTCGCGTATATCAGTGTCGACAGATCGAGAGCGATACAATGAGATCCGCAGACTCATGCAATATATATGCGGAGCAGACAATGCGTGTGTGTTTACCTAGAATCGTAGGTTAGAAATTGCATAAACAGCGTAACGGTGATGGACGTCGCGTCGGACTCGACTCATCGCGGGTATAATATAATAATTGAACTTTTAATGCCGCGATTTTATCAAAATCAAGAGGCGTAATGTGTGCACGTGTATGGTAGCGGGATATAAATTTAATTATAACGCGACACGTGATGTGAAACGCGACGGCAATTGCGCCTTTCGACGTGACTGGAGAGTGTCGTTCTGTGGGGAATTTTTGATGGATTTAGTGGAAAATTGTAGTATGCGCTGAGAATGTGACCATATATGACATGTAACGTTCTGTTTAAATTTGAATGATATTTTTTAATGCTTTTTTTTTTGTTATACGACTAATAATAAAATGTATACTTCAAGTTCTCGAGTAAATCGCACTGCCATGCAGCACAAGCGTATCCATTTAGATCGTTCATAATACAGAAACAACGAAAAACCGTCCCATTCGCAGAAAAACAATATTAACTCTAATTTGGCAGCAATGGTCTGTTTTACAAGCCGATCGCGCGGCGTTTAGAAAATTCTCTCACGATGTGTGCAATTACGAATTCAGGGTCAGAGACAGCCTAGTACGGCACACACACACACACACGTATATCTCTGACACCTTTCTAAAAAGCGTACAGCTTTTTCTGGCGCGAAGCGTCCGAGCGCGACAATCGAAACGGCTCGACTCTCTCGATGCATAGCACACACACGCGTTAAAAAGTGGCGCACCGCCGACACCTGTTTACCCAGAGATTGCACCGCCCGCACGGAATACAGATTCCTACGTTATTTTCCTTTCTTTTTTTTTTTAAACGTGGCATAAACAGGGGTATCCAGAGCTTCCGCTTGGAAACTAGATCGACTGCGTGTGCAAACCAGAAGAATTTGAGTTATCTTAGGGTGTGCGCAATGTGTATAGAGGAAACGATGAGTGAAGGTAATGCAGGTGGTGCAGAGTTGGTCCGATTAACGGGGTATTATGCGGCTATTATAAGGGACGGCCGACCACCAGCAGTGCATCATCCTACCGCCTAAAGCGTCGTTTTTGGAATCGTTAGCGCATTCTTAGGTATATACGGTTAGGGGTCCAGTCGCTATACCGCAATTACTCCGCTCGCGAAAATTGTATGTAAAAGAATCTTAATTGCGCGCATATGCTGTAGTATATAGAGCAGCGGCGTTGCGAACGTTTTCTATATCGAGGTAGGGTTGTCGGTACAGCTATGTATAAAGTGGACCCCAATTTCCAAGCAGTTTTGTGTACACGTATAGCGGACGCGTTTTCTAGGCTTGGTTGCTTGGGTTTCGGTGTCGCGCACTCGCCACGAATGTACAAGTCGATATAATTTGCGTGCGGGCCGACAACTTGCGGCGGAAAACGTCGACGTGGGAAAGTTCGCGTATTTTTGGTTTCTAGTATATATACGAATCACCCGAGATCGAATTGATCTCGTGATTTATATACCAGTATAGATCCTTGATCAAGTGTATAAAAATCTGTGTCGTGCAAATCCGTTTCAGTCGACAGATGCTTTCGCGTAGCGAAACCTTAATTACGAACATTTCTGTGAGCAAAGTTTAAATACTCTTCTTTTACGATTCCATGAAAAAAAAATACGAGGAAGTAGGAAATAGTGTATGTACACAGAGAGTTTCTATCCTGCAGACAGACGCGGGTACAGTTATTGCCCTTGCGCGCGTCTTATCTCCGCGAGAAGTTTTATTTTATTGACTCACTGCCGTAAACTAGCTTCTCCCACGGGATATGCGCGAGACGACGACTCACTCCTCCGTCATTAATCATCTTCCTACTAACAAATAAAGCACATATCTGTACCTATCGCAAGTATTAATTAACAACGATATTCCTATTTATCGATATAGGTAAGAGTGTATTATGCGAGCCACTTAAATCTTACACACCACGCATCGAGCTTTCCTCGCTCTATCGCCGCATATAACAACACCGACAGTAGTCAATTGCCGCAATTATGGTAATGAAGTTTTTCCACCGCGACAAAAAAAGGGAATACGATCGTGCAAGTGTCGCAAGTGGAAAAGGTATCCTCCGCAGCCGTGCAACGCACACCGACACAGTCGCGTTTATCCCGGCCACTCGGTGATATTGAAAGTATCATAAGAAACCTTGAAATCGCAAAGAGCAACGATCACCTACACACGTCGCGGATATCGCCAAACCCAATCTCCGTCCATTGTCGCTCATACCGTAAACTATAGAATTAGAACAACGCTGAAGAATGTTTATATGCAGACACACATACGTATACGAAATCCCTTCAGCGCAACATTAATAAAAGTCAAAGGTACACACACACACACACACACACACACACATATATATATACGCATTTGTCGAGTCGTGAGGATTGCGGGTAAATATATACACGAGTCCGTTTATACATTGGGCCGTGAGCTGGGCTGCTCGGTAAAACGGTGCGTGTGAAAGGCGAACAATGAACTGGTGCGGCGCGGTGTCGTTTCGCGGCCTGGCAAAAGAGTCGCGCCGCGCGCACCGAATGCTAATTGTATCACCGGGGCGATGGACGAGATAAGTTATGAGCTACTCAACTCCATTTTTTTTCCTTCTTTCTCTTCTAGTGGAAGAAAAAGGATCTTTGTCTTTGCGAGAGTGACGCGTTTACGGAGCTTTCTCTCTGTGTGCAGTGTGCGGCGAGAGGTAAATACACGAGCCTTTTAGGACGTGTCAAGATCGAATTAGCGCTTGTTTAACGGTAATTGCGCGTTGTTTGTATGGTCTTCGTTTTTTTCTGTTGGTTGAGGAATTTCTCGGGTATAGTTTGGTTATGCGGAAAATACTGCTCGATTGTTGTGCGCGCGGACTCGCGTCGAAGTGTATACGAGGTTAATTCGGACTGATTGTTCGGCTTGTGCGGAGAACGAAAGACTGAAACACCTATTTTACGTATATATATGTACACATAAATAATGATAAATTTAGAGGATTTGTTTACGTTTTCTCATTTTGTTCTTGTAATTTTGCTTTGATTTTATTATAGCTGTAACCTTCTTTTGGTGCAGCTCCAGTGGCACTGCTTTCTTTCGCGGCCAGATATAAAAATAAACGTTTAAGACGTTGGAGCTGCGCTCGATTGAAATAAAAACGCGGCTCCCTCTGCACTTTCTTCATTTCCACGAACGGCTCTACAGAGCTCGGCTTTTATCGCTTCAATTTGGCATTTGAACAAACATTTCTCGAAATGAAATTTGCATGTACAACGCGATAGTTTAAGCCGATTCCAATTGCCACATCCACTCGTATACATTCATATATAGAACGGCGTTATAGACGTATTGTATGCAAATGAATAATAACGATACAAAGTGTCCAGAGCGACGGCAAGGCCAAAACAATCAGCGCCATTGCACACGGTAAAAGAAGAATATTATACTGTATTTGACGAGTCGAAAAATGGAAAGTCAGTTGGATTTCTATTTCCGCGACTGTATTACTGCGGCAACGAAAAAGTCCGCCCAGTATATATATATATATATATATATATTCGAGCTTTACGCGGGCTCACACTCTATATATATCGTGCAGTCCTTTCGTGCGTTGCTGATCGGCTTGTAACGGGGCAACTGCACAGCCAGTCGAGCTGCTCAAGCTCCCGGCTTCAGTATATATATACATACATATACAATATACGTATCGGATGCATGCACGGCAGCATGTACCGTAATCGGTGCATATATATACGGTATACCCTGCGATAATTCAGACTGCGCGAATCACGCGCGCCCTTTTAGCGACGTCATTCATGCGGGAGGATGGATCGCTCTGGATCGTTGCGGTTTGTACATTTTGCGAGCCGTGAATTGTTTGTTGAGCCTACTTTGACTTGACTTTTCGCTACAGGTCTATTAAATCTGATTGCGTTTACGAATATAAGCGCTTACGAAAATCCCCGCTCGAACATTAGTATATGAATAATACAGATCTCATTAAAAGAAGTGACATAAAGTTACGAATTCTATATAGAAAAGACTGAAGTATCGCGTAAAAGATTTGCTTAAATGCTTGCTTTATGACAAGTATAACGTACTCGAAAAGTTATTTTTGTACGCAGAAATAGTTATAAGTTTGAATTTAATTGGCAATTTGACCGCGTGATATAGCGTAATTAGTCATAAAAAAAAAATCAAATTGTTATTTGCAAGGTAGGAGAGTTGAGCAGCGGGTTCCTGCAGCGTTTCGACACCTGCTAGTCCGCTGTCGATGTTGCGATACGAGTATAAGTATACATTTTCCCACGGCTCGGGATTTAAAGTCGAGCGTTTCACGCCTCGATGTATACACTCGAAAGCCTCGCGGGCTTGATGATAGGCTTTACACTTTATCGGCGTCGTTTTACGAAAATTAAGCCACTTTTCTTCTTCTCCGCAGTGTGTCCTTCGAATACGCATTTGTATAATTATGGATAGAAACATTTCTTGCCCGAGTAAAGCATTTCTTTCTCTTTTGGAAAATGCGATGGAAATGAACGTTTTCCATCTCTTATTATCTTGTAATTCTCAAATTGTTCGAGATTATACTCATTTATAATTACAGAAAATTATCATCTTAAACTTGAAACTGATAAATGTGTTTTAACTTTTTTCGTGTCAAGTTCAGTCCCTGTTTTGCTTTATGTAAACTTCCGGATTATCGTACGCGTCCCAACCAGATATACACATTTATCATCCCAAACTCCAGGCATTCAGCAGAAAATGAAGCCCCGACTAACGATTACACTTCTATATCCTCCCAAAAAGCAGCGTCGCGCGTACAAAAACACTACGGCCCCAATATTTCCCAGAATCCACTTGTCTTGCCGAAGACCCAGAAACCAAATCCGAGACATAACACGATGTCCCGAACACACACTCGGTGGCTTTAAATTCCATGCCGAACGGGGGGATCCGCGCAGTCGTAAAATCGGGCCGCAGCGAGGGCCGCAGGTAGAATATATATTTGAGCGGCTGCCGAAATATCCTCAAGAACCACGGGCATCCCGAGCCTAATATGCGCCTGTGTATACACGCGGGGCACATCACAAAAACCAAAACCCGAAGGGAAGCGTTTCTGCTGCCTGCAGTTGAAGAAACGCAATAAGGGGTAGGGATAAATACAGCTTCGTTAAGAACCACGGGGAGAGACCTTGAAACGAGCTTCCTCTTCTCGAACTTTTGAAGAGGGGGCCGACCATGAAAAGTGGAAGGATATACGGGATGGTTGAGTCTTGGAAGGCGAGTATAGCGCAAGTTGGATATAATTCGCCGCTACGTTCTTTCTACGCCTTATTTTTTGTCCTCGTTACAAAAGGATGGAAGGAGCGTATTAAGTGGTTTGAATCGAGCCTCGTATTGTACATAGTCTGGCGAATAATTGAAGTACTGGGAATATCATTATGTGAATACGACTTTACACTTTCACAAATTGTACATGGTTTTTGCGTTTGGTATTATAAGGCTTTAAAGATTTAATGTTTTTACATAGATAAGTATTATATGCACGGAATATATATTACATCAGATAAAACGTATCGGATAAAGGTAGATTGGAATAAGGTCAAAGTATATAAGATGTACAAATTGATAAAAGATAACGGAATATAATGGTGAATTTAAATATAGAATCTTATATTATCAATTAAACTTGTACAGCCCGGCCATTCATCTAATATCAATAAAATGACTCAATACTCGACACGAGATTATTCATGCAAACGGAATCCGATCTCGTGTGCCTCTAATTAAATTGACAATCGCAATTCAATGTCAAAGCTTATTCAATACAGCACTCGTCACGGTTATCGCCTTTTACATATCACGTTAGATCTTATAAGAGACCGGTGTATTTCGTAATAGCGGCGGCAGTGTCAAGCAGAGAGCCGATCGCGTTTAACGAGGAATCGACGTGCATAATGTGGGGCGTAGTCCCGCGCCGAGTCGGTGACCGGAAATGTCGAGTATATAAGACCGCTAAGAAGCGAGCCCGCGGAGACCATCTACGAGCCTGTGCCTCGATACGACGATACATTAGACAATAGCGTACGGTACTCCATTTCGTGATCGTTGCGTCAAGTGTGCGTGTGTATGTGTGTATGTGTGGTATATCCGTGTCTCGTGTGCCGAATCCTTATATGGTAGCCTACTTCGTTTTTTTTTTGTTTCTGCGTCCTCTGTGGACAATCCTATACGAATGAACGCGCGTGTAGCGTGATTTTTTTTTTCTATTAGCGTTCGTTAAAAGCGTGTTTGAGTAAATATTTGAGTGGGTTCTGTTTTTTTTTTCGGCGAGGAAAAAATATCGCGTGGAATGTGCGTACAGGTGCAGCGATTCTAGATTCTATAGATTATTGAAATGCATGAAATTGCGATTATAACGATCTGTATATATAAAAAGCACACTGCATCAACATATCTAAATCATTATTATGAGTATACGGTGAGAGGTTTGCGTTCATTATAGTGCAAATTAATGCTGTACTGCATGCAGAATTACGCGCGCGCATATGTAACGCAACAAGTATTCATATATAATTAAAATTTATATTATTATCATTTATTTATCAAATTCGCTATTTTTACAAATCAACCTAATTTTAATATTCGCTACCTAACTCGTGTATATGAGATGCAAACTCGCAATACAATGCATCACATGAGCTCATCAAACATCTTACTCATGCACATATTACACAAACTGCTTCTCGTACTCAAGCAGTTTTGAAACAGTGCTGCGGCAGAACGGTAGCGAAATTTCGCATCGCGGTACACACCAACGTGACCATCTGCACATCTCGGCACATGCAAACAGCGCCTTTCTTCCCTCGAAATCCATAAATCCGTCGACTGGACACCAATCGATTTGTACTATCGAACTCTTTCAATACGATCTCTTCTAGATTATTTCTTCTACATCCCGGCACTACAGTATTGTCGATCCTTACGTGCGATCCCGTACGTATTACCCTATACTCGTATATATATATATAAGCTATAAAGAAAGAGGGAAGTGTAGGCAGACAAGCAACAACGCGTAGACATGATAGCTGCCTCGGGTATATACACGAAAGTCGATACGATCGTTGACCACCGCGCGGCTGCTGCACGAATGCACATCGCATGCATGCGGCCGGATCGCGCGAGGAGAGCTGCGCACCGAGCGGACTTCCGATCAACGCTGGAGAGAAGCGCCTTATAGAGTTTGATCTACAGCTGTGCGTTTTTATACAATGCCGATAAGTTCAGTCCGAGGATTATATAAAATATGATAATGTTGTTATTCTATTATAAACTATTATCTAAGTGATTATACACGCGCAAGCTTTTGTTCATTTATAGGTTGAAAGGACGATATAGGAAAGCTGGGTCATCGTTAGTTTTCTATATATCGGAAAGGTTAAAGACGAGTTCGGGAATCGCGCAATTTCATTGAAGATGGTATATTCAGCACACAATAGCAAAAGCAGAACTCTGACGAATCGAATATCCGCAACAGCTGCAGTATATAGGAAGCGATCCCACGTATAAGTCGTTATATATATATATAGCCGCGGCTAATCACCCCAGAGTGCATCATCGATGGCTAACCGCCCTCCGCAATTACCGGATAAATACTTGCCGCAATTACACTCGAACTCATTTTCCAAATCTATATATATATATATATAGCACTTCCATTATCCTCCATTTACGCTCTCCCTCTTCCTCACATTAACTTCTCAACAATTCCTTTATCTCTCTCTTTTTGCAGCGTTTGGGCACATCCATCTCTCGTAAAAAAAACGAAGAAGTATATTAGGTCCAACGAGAGTTTCCTATCCTATATACATACACTCGTGTCCCTTTTGTTGGCAGAGCGAACTTGTATATATATATATATATA
>UELV01080067.1:0-27092 GCA_900490015.1 Megastigmus stigmatizans | reverse complement strand
CCTCTAGCTCAACGGATTCCCTGTGAAAATTTTGTATTTTCAAAAAAAAAAAACTGAAAAATTTCACGTTCTTTTCCCTAAAATTTAAAAAATGAGGGTCAAAAAAGCTTATTTTCGGAATTTTCACGCCGGATTCTGAAAGTTCATTAAAAAATCTATCAGAAAACATGGTTTGCATGATCATTTCTGACCGATTCGATTCTTCTATACAGTGTTGAAAATAGGCATGAGCAAACGTGCACATTTGACGTTAATGGGTTAACGTATAATGACCAAACAAAATAAAGCTTTTATTGTGTTCTCGGAAGGCTAAGGTTGATGACCTCTGCAAGTTAAGCGTCTGTGTTATTTTACCAAGCGACTGCGGCTCGGTAGGGGGTGAATTTAAATTCGTCACTCGCGAGAATCGCCGAAACCTTGTATAAAATAAGCAGAACCATGGAACATAAAAAAAATAAAGATAAATTGTATCATACATCCTACGATCCGACTATACAACGTAAGTTCAGATGATGTCGATATCCAGCGAGTGTATCTAGGAGCAGTAAATTGAATCGTGCAGCAAACGCATTTGGTTTACCCGTCCACATACGTGATTTCTTTATAATAGACATACCAATTATTAATCAAGGTTCGCTCACCGGTTCCCTATACGTATATAAACGTCCCCAAAGTAATACAGAACGAGCCGAGTCGAAATGTGTTTTTATATAGGTATGAACTTTCAACCCACAAAAAGCAGGTGCAGACGGGGGGGGGAGCTTCCGGGAAGCGAGGAAAAAAAAGACTACACTGCACGCGCGGATGCAGACAGTCTGCGGCGAAGAAAGTGCACATCGGGTCTGGCGCGGCATAATTTTCCGGGGCGTTGGGGTCGTCATAAACGTAAGTCGAAACGTCCGCCTATTTTTAAGTGGCGTGTCCCACTCGCCTTGCGAGCTTCTACTTCTATATCGCTTCGGACGGCGTTGCGTGTGCAGTGTCTCGCGGCTGCGGCTCTCTGGCCGAGCGCAAAAAGAGACTTTTCGCCGGCGCACTGCACGCGCTTCTTCGACATCACCGCGCCACCGCGTCACTATAGGTATATACAATCGCTCTGACGCCAATACAAAGCGGAGAGAAAGCTGACGATGAAGTGAGAGAACGATATCGGAAGCTAATCGGTTCCTCCTAATTTCCCCCGCTAACGACTATACCGCGGTTGTAAGCGTGTCAACTCATTGAGGCCGAGTCCTCGGTGCTGCTGGGGTTATTTATACATTTTTCTTCCTTTCCCAAAAAGCTCTAGGTCAGCGTGTGTATAGCGATGATTGACCACTGTGTGTGTGTATGTGCAGGCCCATTGCGAAAGACTCGTATTTTTTTTTTCGCGCTCTCTCGCATACCCTCCATTGAGAAAGGCTCGAAAGCTCGTGTGTAGATGATGGACGAGCGGCTGATCGGCTTATATAAGTGCGAACTGATGCTAACCACGTGGCGAGGGACGGCTCAAATATATTGGCGGAGGTGATTATACACGGGGAGCGTGCGCGACAATCTTATAGACTCGCCGCGGCTATAGAAGAGCGTGCGAGACTTGTTGCGCTATTGCCAACGAGCGGATGACGCTCGATGCCGACGGCTTTATATATGCGCAGCGAGTCTTATGATATGTGGATTCGAGGTATTAGCTTCAATAGGACGGAAAATTGAATTTTAATTTGCCGGTATACTTTTTGGCTTGCGGTGCTGCAGGTGTGCGAGCTTTGCGCACGCGGGTGTCTGACATTTGACGCCCCGGCGGTTATGTTTTATCGGTGGCGATAGATTCGACTGCCAACGATTCTCCTTTCTTTGTTTTAGAAGTGGATTATAGCGCGACTCGGTATTATATCTGAGTGGATTGAGATGAATTGCCTATTCGAGGGTTATGATTCATTGTCTTGAGATTCGCGATTTATCTTTATAGCCATGAAGATTGCTATTATAATCAAGGGATTTACGTTGTAATATAGAAAAGCTGGAGGTATATATGCAACGGTAAATAAATTAAAAAGAATAATGAGCTTTTTTATCTGTAATGAAAACTCAACAGCATTGAAAATTTTGTAAATCTAAATGTCATCATAATTTGAATCGTATATTGCACAATTGTGCAATGAACAGAATATTTAACAATCCAGTACTATTTTTCTTTTTCAACAAAATTATTTCGGTTACAGAAATAATCATTTTACCCCACAATTATTGTATATGTATGTGCAGCATAAGAAACGTCATGATTAAAATTTCGCATTGTTATAGCAATTAATATAATGCCAACTTTTGAGATAAAACACTTTGGCATTGTTGATCTTCCAAACAAATTACTATAAAGCACTATTAAATTAATTACATTTTTAGTCGAGGGAAGTCATATGCGATTAATACACACTATTTAATTTAATTTTGAATATAAAATGAATCTTTATTCTTGCTTTTGCCAGTGGTTGTAAGATATGCTTATAATAAATTTATTTGAAATTGAACATCATAACTCTAAATTATTGAGCAAACAATGAATTTTCTTTGAAATCAATCATGATCATACTGGATGGTAATATTATTCTGTATATCGTGTACGTTAGAAATCCTTAGCTAAATTATTCACCATAGCAAACAAATTTAGTAAGACATTAATTTAAGAGCTTTTTAGCTTCATTGCTATGGATAGGATAACATTTTTAAAATCGATTTCTTCTTACAATTTGAGTGTCATCGCTAATTCTTAGACTCCTGTCATGAACATTCTTTGATACTTGAAACTAATCAACACACAATAATGTCACGTCTCTCTAATTGATACTAATTCTATGCATATTTGTTTCTGTGCCATTTCTTATAGATCTAATTTAATACCATCCTCTGATCTTCGTCTAGATCTACCCAGAGATCTTTTATTTTCTCGTTTTACTGTGAAGATCTTGCTCGCGATGCTCTTGCGCTTACCCATTCTGGCTAGGAGAACTGCCCATCTTGACTCCCGTGATTTATTACTCTGATAATATTACGGGATTTATATAGAGTTCTCGTATACTCGTGATTGTGTATATAGTTTTATGTACTCGCTGCGGTATCTTTTTCTTAATTTGGCTCCAAATGTCTTTTCGAACTCTCTAAATTTACTTTCATCGTTTTTGGTACGAGCCCATGTTTCGTATAAGGCTATACAGGTAGGATTTATTGTTTTATATAGATCGCCCTAACTTAAGTTGCGTGATAAAAGCAGTGCTTTTGGAAAGTTATTAACGAAGTAAAAACATATATTTTTCGAGTGCAACTGCAATCTTTTTCTAAATTCTACTTTTATTTTATTTTTATTATTTATTATCATATAAAAATATATAAAAATTTTTACATGTAGTAAGTCCATTGAATTATTTAATAATAATCTTTGCCCCGATTAAAGAGGCGATTATAAAGAAGTTGGGAGATTCATGCGTCTTGGCTACAAAGTTACTTGGGCTTTACATCTACATTTATGCAGTTTTGATATGCATATATATGATATCATTGATTGCGTATAATTGATGAAAAACCGTTTGAAAATGGTTTGTGTCACTGATTGCACTTTTCTGAAGATTATGATAAAAGAGAGTAGCTAAATTTGCACCTCAGCTGATATGTATTTGAAGCATTATTTCTTATATCGCTTTCCAGACGATTATCCTTTATATCAACATATGGAATAATACAATCCATTGAGAATATGGAGACGGTTGAGAAGTACTATGTAAACTAAAGTATAGAATATTTCGCGATGCAGAACATATCTGTTACGTTTCCATAATTAGCCAAATTTGGCATTCTTCACATTCTTTATTGAAGTATTTTTTTGTTTTAATTCCATGGCGAAACTTCGAGGGACAGTTCAAGTGCGTGATAGGAAAATTTTTAAAGAATTTAAAGTTCTACCGGTCCATAAATGAACTTTTGCATCGTCGATAACACCGACCAAATTATACTAAGACAAAAAGGATCCTTGTTGTTTTTTGAGTTGATTTCACGACTTTCTTTAGTCTTAATTGGCGATAAGAAATTGGAAGGCTTATCTAAATTGATAAAGAATTGATTACATTGAATTAAAACCACAAGTATAATTTAATGTTGTATATAGTAAAATACTAATATACATATACTATTGTATATTAGAGCCTGCATTTTTTAAAATTGAATATTATGATTTGATTTGAATATGATTTAGTAGAATAAGTTTCAACGTGTCAGGGGAGAGAAATTCGTAACTGTCGATATTTTTTAATTGCTTTTACCTAAGATGTAAATTTTTACAATTTAATCTTTAAATTAGAGTTGCTTGCCTAAAGACTGATATGAGTAATAAAAAAATCAAATTGAACCGTATAAGTTTTTCAAATAGAATTTATTTGCATAAAGAAACAGTAAAATATATAAAAAAATTAATAAATACAAGTATTTTGAGATTCATAGGTACCTACTTTATACAGATCTCTAATTTGAAATATTCCATTATATATTTTATATATAATCATAATCAAATGTAAATTAGTAAAAATTAAAATTAATGTGCTTATATAGTATACAATAATTGATCCACTTACATAACGAATAAAACTTACAGGTATTAAATTATTATAGAATGATCGAACGAGCATTTTTAGGTATCTAATAAACTATTTTATGTATCTGATTAGATCATGTACCCTATTCTACTTAATCTATCTGTTCTAGTTATTCCTTACAATAAAATTAATATAACCACTGTTATTAACGCTAAAAGTTATTTTGGAAATATGTTTTCAAAAGCCTATTATATTATATTTTCGAACATTATAAATACATAGAATTTAAGTATGCGTAAATATTTAAATTCTATGCTTAAATTTCCATTTAAGCTATACCAATGCGTATGCATAGAAAAGGAAATTAACCGAAACTATACGAACGCACTGTCCTTTTTAAAGTGTCAAACAAACAACAATTCAAGCCTAGCGTTATGTATCATAAAAAGAAAATTAATGAAGCGTGATCTCTCGTCTCGTAATACACATTTCATTTGGTTCAACTGTTTTCGCTCTGCTCCAAATGTCCATTTATGCGAGTCCGACTTTTATCGTTTAAGGCAATTGGGTCGCGTGTGAGGTAATGCGCGTAGTTGCATCAAGGCGCTTATGAATTCGCTCATCATCCCTTTTATAAAATAAAGCCACTCCATTTCCCAAATGCATTGCTTGTTACAGGTTTGCGGAGTTCACCTATATACATCAATTAATCACATTTTAAAGACTCGATATAGTCGCGTGCGTATATCAGTTTCCCTATAAGGATTGCAATTTTCTTTTTCCTTCACTTTTCTAGTAAATGTAACCAAGTTGAAAATTTACTCGAATAATAGTATGCTAAATTCCATCGCTCGATACATCGATGAATACCTAATAAAAATCCAGGCCGATGAGAAAAGCAATGACTCTTTGGATTTCCGCGAGGTGATTCTTCATATCTACGGCCTGGCGAATCCAATGCACGAGCAATTAAGCGCCAAATGAACTATGAAATTGACCAATCCGATAAAGCTAAACTGCTTTGCTCTCGATATTTTAAAAACTAACTGCCGCTCCGACATCGCCGTATAATATTACGGGACCGAACAACAACAATCTCAGCGCAACCGAACTAGAGTCAAATTTACGATCTTTATAATCTTGACGATGAAATTGAAAATTACGATACACTTCGTTGATACAATGTTAGTTACGAGATAATGTGCAGGTTCAAAAATGGATTCACGATAATACTCCAATCTCCGCGTATAGGTATAAATCACATGGATCGAGGATAGATATTATACACGGTTGCGTTAAGCGCACGCGGCGCTTAATTTGATTGGGCCACTCGATAGCCTGACAGCCAGGCATCAAACGGACACACACACACATACACACGCGCATTCCGTTTGATCGCTCGATGCTAGAGATTAAGCGAGGCCACGAAGATCTGAAGTGCTCGTGTGTGTGTGTGTGTGTGTGTGCGCGAACTATTCAGCGCGTGGTTTTGCAGCCCGAGCGCAAATTGAAAATGTGCAGTGGACTTCGGGCTTAACGGGAAATTAAAATAAATATAGTCCGCGACTCGTTGTTAATGGCAGTTGCAATGTGGTCGATATTGGTGTATTTGAACGTTTCGCTATTTTTAAGTGGAGTACAGCGATGGATTGCGTGTTTAGTGGTGTTTGATATAGTTGTATTCGATTGTAAAGGAAAGTGTTTAAAAGTTGAATGTTATTTGACGATATATAGACAATATTGTTGTTAAAGTCATAGTTCGAGTAGAAACGAAACGATACTTGACTTTGCATTTCCGTTACAAACTATTAACACGTCTAAAATTACGACCAAACATAGAATTAGTCTAAAATCTAATTCAAAATTTAATCTCAAGATGTACGCGCGTACGTTATTATTGAAAACCATGCGGTTGCTCTATTATGCAGTGCGTGTCACCATACGATAATATATTCGGAACGAGTATTATTACCGAACGATGCGACAAAGACCCGTGCGCGACGTTTGCTATAACACCCATCGATTATTCAAACTTTTAACACCGCAATAAGCGTGTCCGAAAATTTATTCGTATTCTTAGGTATCCGCAGAAGCAGCGATTGCAATGTTCACCGCGAATTATCCTCGTTAATTTTGACGGCCTAGTCACGCGCGTCTGTCAACCTCTAGAAGTTATCCAGAAAAAAAAACATCGGTTTAGAGGCGTTTTCTCACGCAATCGGAGGCTTGTGTGATTTATCAAGCTCGGGCATCTGAGCGACGCCTCTCCCAAATTGAATTTTCGATATCTGCGCGCGCGCGCGCACGCGTTTCGTCACAATGGAGTCAGTCGCCGACGCTGCTGATGCATCACAAAGGTTGCGAAACGCTTTTCTGCATCTGTCGCGTCGAAATTAGTGAGAGAGAAAGAGAGTGAAGAGAAGAAAAAAGGAAGAGGCCTCTAAAAATATATGTTTTCCGGATTCTACACATCGCAAAGACAAAGTCTCTCGTCGTCGTCCCTTCACACACGCGTCATTCGTTTTCTTTTTTGCTCGCTTTGTTTGTCTCGAGTCTACGTGCACAGCACACGGTTTCTTGGATTTTCTGCCTGAGAGAGAGAAAAGCCAAGTGCCTGTAAAATATCGGCCATGTGCTTCTCTCGCGGAGCTCGGAATTGTAAATAGCCGCGCCGACTGGAAACGCTCGCGCAAAGCGAGAACGTTTATTTTTGTAAGACAAAGCTGATGAAAAATGTAGTTTATTCGTAATTTAAAAGCGTATATAGGTGAGCTCAACACTGATCGATACAGGAATAAAATCGATCGAAACTCACCTACCCGATAAGCATCGAATGTAAAATTACACGCTCACAATATTCGATCGTATTCGATGTAGCAAAAGACGTTATAACAAACCGAGTATAATCATCGAACCTTATCCTCAAACTGTTTTCCAATCGTCGCCTATACCTGCCAAATACCCTCAACGATTTTCTTTTTAAAAATCCCAACTCGCCGCACCGATAAACAGACTTGTTTTGCATCTCATTTTTAAAACCGCGCGTACGTGCTGCGTATCGTGTTTTTTTTTTCAAGCTCGCTTTAGCAACATTCGCACCGTTTATATACACCAGTCCAGTCTTCGCGATTCCTACCAAAAAAAAAACCCTTCAAACGAATCACCTCGCACTTTCCAGCTTGCGCGATAAACTCGTCCGTGCGACTGCTCCGTGAGAGCTTGCGGCCGGCGCGGATATTTAAAGTGCTCTGTCCATCAATTATAAAAAAAAAGGCCAACCAATCCACACGTTATTCTACGTACCACTTCATGGCAGAATCCCCAAAGTGCGAAGCTCCAAGTGGTCAGATACTCCGAGTCTCTCTCTCCACCGGCGGCTGCTGCTGTAGCTCTTAATTCACCGCAGCGATGAATCGAAGCTCCTCTTTTAACGATGATGAAAACTGTCGTAAACAAACTCTCTTTGTGTAGGGCCAGCCGTAAATTAGAGGGATGTAGCAACGTGTTCCCAGTTACACGGCTATACGGAGTATCTATGGATCTAAGGTTCTCCAAGAGTCCGTTGCGGTATAGCGGTACCGCTGGAGCACTTGAGGATGCACTCGAGGGTTGGGCCGAATGTCACGACGAGTCGCGGAGAGAAAGGTGTTGAGATAGCGCGCGCGTGCGAGAAAGAGAGAGAGAGAGAGAGAGAGAAAGAGTTGCTGCACACGGAGTCACAGCGGCGACTCGTTCCTGTTCGCCGGACGGCGGCGGACGACGGAATCGTGCGGTTCGCGCGCGCGGCGCTACGGACCAGCGGCGCAGCGGCTACTCCTCCTCTCTCTCTCTCTCTCTCTCTCTCTCTGTCTCTCCCTGTCTCTGGTTGGACTCGGGGCGAAATAGTCGTTGCTCTGGCCGACGCTCAGCTTTAGACGCCAAGAGAGACGCGCCGCCGCGAGAGACGACGAGTTACAATTGCTCTCTGGCATTGGTCTCGAGAGGCCTGACAATTCTTTCATTTCCTCTATATCTTTCGAGGGTACATTGGTATTGCATGACCTTGCGAGATTTTTCTGCGCGCGGAAAGTTATATGGTGAGGTCTTTTATACACCGTTCATGTGGTCACCGATACGGTGATTTATGTGTTTCTTTTTTTTTCCTGAGTCGAAGATCGACGCGCTTGGGTCTACAGGTCTCGGCTTTGATGAGATTTGTTTTGGGGAGTCTCGGGTTAGCCGCTTTCGCAATGCAGAGATTCCGAAATGTATTTTGCTTCGAAGACGCACTTCCGAGGCGATTGGGGAAAAGAAAACAACCTGATAGACTCAGCTGCTTATATATTACGTATTTTCGTGTATAAATCTTGTTGGTCGATTACAATATATTCTGTTTTAGGTGTGTTTGTATAGGTGAAAAATGGAATAATCGAAGCTGTATTACCGAAATTCAGTGCGAGTCGATAAGATTTCCTGCACGTGCAATATGCATAATTACATTTAAGTACCCGAAGTATAAAATAGATACATTCGGACTTACTCGTCACCTGATTCGCTTTCCGTTTTCTTGCTTTTCTTAAGCTCCTTATTTAGCTTCGGTCAATTCACAACTGAATTCTTATTCTATATCGTTGTATTCTGGAAGCTCTGGCATAAACCGATCTCAAGATATTTAATATATCGGAATTGTGATTTTTAACATACGCAGACCGAGCAAAACCAACAGTAGACCAAACCGCAATATCGTATTAATGATAAAAAAAATACAACCGAGTGATACCCGCGCTGTATCTTTGATCGATCGACCTAGAATTGACACACAATCGACACCTGTCGCGATCTCTAAATAAATTAATATCTACTTATGTATCTACGTAATATCGCAAATTCTAAAATTCTGAAAATCTTATCGTATTCCCTGAAGCAAAGGTGTGGTATAAACATACATTTATATAATAATACTTGTTTATAGCATTAATCATGTAGTGTGGTAATTAGATTATTGTTTTTGTTATACTTCCTCGATTACCCCACGTGTACGGAGATTGAATTAATCTAGAACGAATTATTAATCTAAATCATTATTTAGAATATACGTGGAGAAACATTTAATTAAAACATTGCTGATATTCCTCTGCTACGATTTCAATTCATTTTATAGATATAATAAGAGACAATCAACTCGCTTTGTAGTACACGATAAAATAAGTTTTGTAGATTTCAATGTTACAAACAATATATATACTTAATTGATGTTAAAAATTAGCATTGCATATCTTTGTGGAAGTTAAGTGGCATTAAAAATTGGCAACACTTGCACTATGCAGAGTGTATATTTTTTGTTTTTCCTCGGATCTTTGACCTTTAAGAATAATTTTGATACCGGTACGATAGCGATTTCATTCGTTACACAACACCGATTCATTTTGAAATTTTGCTTTTGCGACCGATACTTAAGTAATGGGCTTTTGTTGTTGGCATTAATTTTCCTATATATTTTGCACCTAATTTGAGTTTTGACGTATTATTAGCAAACGATTATATTTTACTTACAGCAGGTATATATTCAAGTTGAAAGAGATCGCTAAAAATAAAGTGGTATTGTACCTGAGGTCTGTGTTAAAAATAAAACGCACTTATTAGCAAAAGTAATAATAAGCTGACAACTCGTGCTCAAGATTGACATATTTAGAATTCAAACATTCACCTATTGCACTTAGATTTTTTTATTCTGCACTGCTCTATTCACTATATCGATTAGGTTAAACGATTCTAACTGTATGTAAATTGCAGATGCGAGATTGGATGCTACATTGAACTACCTACTTTGTTGCGAAAACATCAGACTGATAGAGATATTATTGAAATTATGTAAAAAATGAATTTCTATACAATAAGTTTAATTTGAAAAACTTATCGTAAGATAAAAATAAATCATGTACAATATATAATGAACAATTAAATGCATCAGCCTCGACTAATAATACAAAAATACAACCTCGCGTCAATGGATGGCCATTTCTGTTGCGCGATATTTTTTTCTTCTTGGCACTACTTATCATCGCGATGCGCCACAATAAGAGTCGCTCTTGCTTCCTCTGCTATACAACCAACATAGCGAGAGTTTAGGGTTACTTACCGATTGGCGTTTTGACAGACGGGCATGACACTTGTTTCAATGATGAATCAATGAAATCATATTTAATAAGTGATTCGATCAAAAGTATATATTATGTGGTTCATCGATCCGGCAGATACCGATTGCAATTTTGGGTTTTTATAAGAGCACTGCTTTTTTAATTTAAGCTTTAAAAATTATAGTTATTGATGATTATAATTTTATACGTAGTTCGTCAGTTCATTAATAACCCTAAACAAATAGAAACTGATCTCTATTATCTTATCGGATATAGATTACATTTTCATTGAATATTTTTTAAGGTCAGTAAAAAATTTGATTAAATTAATAATGAATATCTTAAAAGTAGTCAATAAGGAAGGTATAGAAAGTACTTACAGCTTAGAAAACAGTGGATTAACGATAATTAGTCACCCATTAGGAGTATTAACAAAACGAATGTTAAAAATGTATGATACATAAATTGGACGTCGGTAGATGCCGAGTACAGTAAGATACAAAACAAAGATCAGTGCGATAAGTAGGAGAGAATGTATATCTGTGCGTACGTAGGATCAAACTCGTATAATGCGGATATTTATTAACGAAAATCTTAATTAAAAGGTAAGTATACACACAAATTAATCTGTAATAATTATAACTTTAATAAGGTTCTTGGTCATTGGCATGGCTTATCGTAATAGAGATTATACGCAGGAAGTTTTTATCATTATATTTTTATATCAAAGTAAATTTGAAATTAAACAGCTAAAGTCTTTATTGATATAAATTGTTTACAAAGGAAAATTCTTTTTTTTTACCGTGATTATAATTTCTATAGCGAGTTAATAACTTATTATAGGTATTATAGGTATTATAGGCTTTTATTATAAGCCTTTTTATACTGCAAAAATTAAGATATTCAGTAAAAAATATCTTTGTAATATTGCACGATACACACACGCACTTTATTGGAAAACATTTGTGTATTAATAATTTCTCTTATATGGAACATTGATTATTGATGCTTTTTTAACGTGTTACCGATCGATGCGCCTGCTACTTGTAATATTTACCACCATAATATGCATAAAACATGAAGGTATCTCATTTATAGTAACAGCAATGAAGAATTGTTAGATAGAAAGATTTTCAAGCATCGGCAAGTCTAATTTTGTAGTGTTCGCAAATGAATGTTTTCGGTATTGCAAAGAGATTGGATCTGCACTTAAAAATCACTATAGCGTAAACGTTGAAAATTCTGAAATCAACTTGATTGCCAAAAAGTAGACTGTTATTTGTCAGACGGCTGACAAAACTAATTTTTAAATTACTTTACATAATTGAATTACACAAATATTTAATATTGTTATAACTCGGATACCAATGCACAGTATATTTTGAAATCGTTATTCGAACACAATTTATTATTAGATCGACTTTCAAGCCCATCGAATCATTCATTTCCCATTCCATGTAATTCCCACACACAACAAAAAATCATCGCGATAGAAGGTGTCAGTAAGTTATCGCTCGTGTCGTTAAGTATAAGTAAATTAGGTAAGTGTACCATCTATATTTATACACGGTTAGAAAAGAATTACTCGGAAACTGAGCATTTACCCCCATTAACCTCATTACCCCGAACAAAAAAAAAAGAAATCCCAGTCACTTGTAAAGCGCAAACAAACGTAACGAGTAACCTTGAATTATGCCTCTCAACTAAAAGAAAGAAAAGAGAAGGAAAAAAAAGAGCGACCAGTTGCTCTATTCTCGCGCATGTACGCGAAGAAGAAGTAGCCTCGTTTCGGACGCGGTGGCAGCTGCTCTTTTCGTAAAAATAAAAACTCGAGCGCGAAAAAAAAAGAGAAGAAGCTAAGAGGAGAGTATCGAGAGAAAATTAAAAGAAAAGCGCTCTCGAGAAAGCCGAGACTGTTTGCGTGCGTGTGCGTGTGCAGAGCTCGGAGAAGAAGCGAAGAAAATAGAGAGAGAGAGAGAGAGAGAGAGAGAGAGAGAGGAGTGTCGAGTATAGAAGTTCGATATATATCTCGTGATTCGCCCCCGCGTTCGGCCGCGCGAGGTTAGACACTCTATTTTCGTTGTCCCCCGGACTATACTCGCGGTCGAATAATCACTTGCCTCTTGACTCTTTCTCTTATTTCCTCTGGCCGCTAGGCAACAGCGGCCGGATGTCCACTTCGTTAAATGCGAGTATAACCCCACGCAGCTTTTTACTCTTCGATCTCGTATGTATACAGACGTGCCTGTCAATTTCTGGACGATTAAGTACCTACATTGCATTTGTTTTGCTTCCTGGAGCTGCGTGTGCACGTTTACTTACATACAATTGGTCCTATACGTAAATGTAGAGGCAGGCAAGAAAAATATGCCTTAGCGCAGGTAGTGGTTGTATCACCTGTATATATTTACTCTGCATTCGCTCATCGTCCTCTTCTTATGTAGCTGACAACAGCTCGTGTACTCGCGTCGTGCGCTTACGATCAAAGTTAGCACAAGGGATGAAGCGATAGCCTGTTATCTTTCGATTTCCGGTATAATGTAAGTGCACCTACTGACACTGGCTTGACTCGAAATTTTATCTCAATGCAACGTGTCTATAATGCCAATCTCGTGAACGATTCGGGATAAGAATAGCTTGTGATCGCTTTCGTGTATACCAATTAATTATATTAGCAATGTTATAGCATTACTCTACGTATATATTTTCAATGAAAAAAAAAAAAATTGAAAAGCAGCGTTCGGATGTACTCGTCTGTTTTTACTTTTATATAAAGTCCGACGCAACTTACGCGTTTTATAATATTTACGTTTAAGTTGGGGATTAACCCTTTTTCAAAAAATAACGCGTTAAGTTACATAAATCCAAAATTAGAGTCACTGATGCATACAGACATCCTATCTAATAACTTCAATTATTTATTGTTTGCTTATCGAACTTGGTTTGTTAAAAATAAATGAAAAACATTTTATTTCATAAAAATGTTTATGCTTTCTTGAAATGCGCGGCTTTCTCAAAACTTGTCGCTACAAAACGGAGATAAATTTCGAATTTGTAATTGTCAACGGACTAGGCACGAGACAAATTCGTATTGTAACTGACATTTGTACGGTAATCCGTAATACGTTATATCTTCCGCATATCTGCGAGGAAGTGGGTAGTAAATAAACGTATAAGGGCAGTTTTATGCGAAGTGACGTGTGTATCGATATGGCATTAGATAAGTTTTTAAGAATTTACTATGGCGTAAACATCTGGAAACTTGTATTAATATATCTCATCGTTGTTACACTATTGTACAAATCTCACTTTGCTCGACATGCAAAAAGCACATCTTTGAGTTGTTGAAATTTCACGTCCAGAATAAAAGTCGAGACAATCACAAAAAACTGCGTTAAAACTTGCACATTTTCTATGCTCAGAGGTGTTTTTACACTTGTATCACACATTTTACAATGTCCTATACTTGATAATCCTTAATCTAATCTCGTAAATTAACGAATAATAAGCATCGCAACTCAAACAGATTTCTCCTTTCTGGCGGTTCGACTAAAACCAGCCAAAAGACACTCAAGTACAATAAGTATAAGTATATGTACTTGCAAACGTGAGTCAGATGACGCGCGACCGTTGAAAAAGCAGCCGGAAGAAAATGTCGAAGAATCTAATCGCACTATATACACACAAGCCACGAGTATGTGTGTTTGCTCGAGCTTTCCAACGAAAATACACGCGCATCGTATACGTTGCAGCAGAGATTCCACGAGCTCGTACTTACTACGCTGCTCTCTGCGCGTAATCACAGCGCGGAATTCGCCAATGCGTATATACGTTAAGCTAGGAGGCATTGACATTCGATTTGGCATACGATCAAAGTGCCAAGTCGTTAGCGACCACTAAATTGTACGTATATAGGTAGTGAGTTGTTGTGTGTGTGAGTAAAGATGCGCCTCGAGACCGATGAGGGTTTCGCTATTGCTATCGCGTCAATGTTGCTAGCGTCGAGACAGTGTTTATCGATGAAACTGATGTTCTCTCGCCTGTAACTGAGTTTTCCTTGCTGAATCGATCTTTCTTATGAATATTGCTGCAGCTAAATGAGCTGTTTATGTGCAATTATGTTGGCTGCTGTCGTGGCATAGTGCAAATGGGAAATGATAAAGCCGTATCTGTATATTCGTATCCTATAGGTGGCATGCATGCTAAACTGCATTCATAAATCATGTATATCAATAATTGGAGATTATACTATAAGAAAAGCTATAGTATTATTATGTTTTAAAGGGGGTAATCAAACTTAAAGTGCATGGATTTAAAAACAAAAATACAGTTCTAAATCTAGATTTGGCAACTTGAAAGGGTTTTTTTTTAGAATTTATGATTATTGTGATTCGCGTAAGTTTTAGCTCGTCAGGGTAATCGTTGTTTCTATGACGTTTGGATAACAAACATTGTGCGGAATAATATAAATACAAAATAATATTTTCGTTCTGTGCTTTTAGAATTCTCACTTGCAATTTTACTATTGACATTTTTTCCAACGTTCATTTTCAACTCCAAGCACAAAGAAATTTACACTATTTTTGAAAATTTACATCGAATATGTTAGTAAAGCGTGTAAATAAGACTATATCTATAACACAATTAAAACTGTAATCAATACAGCACTTAACATTGAACGAGCAAACAAAGTTTCTTAATTACGAAAGAGGATAGGGGCAACTGGTGAAAAGCTTAACTGAACTTTCACCGCAACTAGAATAAGTAGTCTCGGTGAGTATAGAGAGTGAGGGAGAAGACTCGTCGCTCCAATTGAAAATCATACAGAGGCTTTGGTCAGATCTAAAATGTCCATTAGAAGCGGTAGACGTGCATGCGGCTCGGCGACTGTGCCAGTGGGGCAAGCCTCGAGAATAGCCTCGGTCATGAGACCGACTGGCGATGATATACCTAACGTTAATTAAATGCCCCCCCACGGGGACTACTCGTGCAGTGCCGCCGCCGTCTGCGCCTACAGTTCACAGTTGTCTTCTGACTTATACTATTTTGCTTGGAGCTGCTTTTGCGGCTGCAGAGGAAGCATTTATTTTCTAGATCTGGAAGTTGAAGTACTGGTTTATTTGTTGAGACGACTGCTTGCAGTTTGGCTTGATATATGGCTTTGATTAGAAATCTGATGACAATTACTTGATAGTATTAAATATTGCACGCATGATAATTAATGTGAATCAAACTAGATTTATATTTCTGAACATTTTATAAATTTTCTGATATAATAATGCAGCGTTCGGACCAATAAAGTTAAATCATTTGTATAAATATGTATTTTAAGTCGCATATAATTAAAAGCATAAATAAATCTACAGATTAGATGTTTTATGAATTAAAAATTATGAATTATGTTATGAAGTTTAATATTTAATACTTTTATTGAATTGAAAACAATATTTTATATAAATTTCGTATTACTAAAGCTTAAAAAAAACTGATTTTAATACTTTCTTTTACTAAAAAATTTTAAGAAAATTAATCTAAATTTATCTTTTAAAACTGTGTGTACGTATATTACAAAATTCACTACTCTTTGACCTTAAAATTATATGGCTTGATGTCATTAGTGTAATATTTTAGAAGCTTACTTAATTTTTGGATGTTCATTCAGTAAGATGAAAACCCTTTTAATTGTGAAATTAATTGTTACATTATATTTATTATAAAAATATAAACGATGACAAAGGGAACACTTGAATAATAAAAAGTGAATTTAGAAAAAAATCATGTATTATGTGGTTTACATAAAATGGATTTTTTATTTTAAAACAACATGTTCATTGCACTCCTCGCTTAATTTAGTTGAACAAATTTACAGTCTTCACCTTATTATCAGATTAAAATATAATTGTCATATATCTAAAAGATTTATATATGCATTTGAACATTTTATCTTAAAAATCATTATTTTTAATAATAAATTTTATTTATTTCATAGGAATTTATATTTAGTGAACAATCAAATTTCATTATCTACAATATTTTCAAAGGAAAGCTGCGACGATAAACGCTTCAATAAGCCATCAAAATGCACAATTAATTATTAAAAGTACATTCAAACCTTGTTTTTCTCTTTCCTTAGAAAAGAAATTCAGAAATCTATTGAATGCTCACTTATAACTAATATTAAGCCTACTTCTCATGATTTTAAAAATCTGTATAACTTTACTCTATACAGTTTGTAAATAACTTTTTCACTTCATTATTCTTGATGATAAAATATTTCAGTTTAAAGAAGAATTTTTCACATTTGTTAACGTATTAGACCACATGATTACAACTGCAGGTTCCTCTTACACTCCTTATCTTAAACATACTTATTTTAAGAGTTCTGCGTGTGCAGTGCATCTTGCAACAATAAAAAAAATTAATTCGTGTTTCACGAAAAAATTTAAATAGATTACACTGCTTGAATATATCAGGCACAGATACGTACAATTGACGGAAGATACAAAACAATTTTAAATGGAGAAAAATTTGAGGTTAGACTAGACCCTTTTTGCCCGGTTGCATTAAGCAAAGCGTCCTTTTAGTTAAAACACGCGATAATTTAGATTTAAAGATTCCACAGCTTTAAAATATTCAGAGAGCACATTTTCAAAGTTTTTTCAAACACCAATTATTACTTATCACAAGATTTACATTGGTGTCATTCGAGAAAATAGTGGATCGAAAGCACTATTGTACAAAGCCCAAAAGCCAAGTGCTTGCTGTTGCTGTTGCTGTTGCTGCTGCTGCTGCTGATGCTGTTGCTGCTGCTGTTGTTCAAAATAGGTTCGCATGTCTGGATTAACTATCGGGCGATTCTTGATTCTGCAACCGGGCTCTAGTTACAATGAATGAGATGATGTTATGTGACTACTTAATGCGGTTTTGTGAGTAAATTTCTTCAAACAAATAGGACATTCATTATTTTTGTCTGCGGTATGAGTTATAAGATGTTTCCGAAGAGCCATTCTTTCTCGATAAACTTTCCTACAGATGGTGCACTCATAAGATGCTTCAGTTGTGTGTGTGAGAATGTGGCTATTAAGGGTAGACTTTTGCGTAAACGCTTTTTGACATACATAACACTCATAAGGTCTATCACCAGTATGACTTAGCATATGCTTTCTTAACATTGATTTTTCTCGGAAGCCCTTATGACAAATATGACAAATGTGCCTTTTATCTCCAGTGTGAACGACCATATGGGAATTCAGTCTTGTTTTTTCTCTAAAAGCCATATCACAATAGTCACAAGCATATGGCTTTTCTCCAGTATGAACCAAAATATGTCTATTTAAGTCTGATTTCCGAGTGAAAATTTTATCACACACTTTACAATCATATTGTCCTCCAGTATGTGAGAGCATATGACTATTTAAATCTGATTTACGTGCACATGCCTTATGGCAAATGTGACATTCATGGGGTTTCTCACCTGTATGAACCAGCATGTGGGAGTTTAGTTTTGCTTTTTCTCTAAATGTCATTAAGCACTCTTGACATTCATAAGGTCGTTCTCCAGTATGAATCATGGTATGCCTAATTAATTCAGACTTTCTCTTATAAGTTTTTTCACAAATACTACAAGCATGCGGCTTTTCTCCACTGTGTGCTAACATGTGATTATTTAATGCAGTTTTCTGTGCAAAAGATCGGTGGCACATAGTACACTTAAATTGCTTATGACCAGTATGAACTGGCATATGAATATTGAGTTTTGCTTTTTCACGAAATGATGCAAAACAAATTTCACACTTGTAAGGTTTTTCTCCAGTATGAATTAACATATGTCGATTTAAATTTCCTTTTTCTCTGAATGATGTTTGACAAACTTGACATGTGTAAGGTCTTTCTTCATCACGTATCATGTGATCATTATTCTGACCATATCTCTTAAGAAAAGCTTGTTGTAGACTATCATATTCAAACTGCTTATTTTGCATATGAGTTTGCATGTGATTACGTAAACACCATTTATACGCAAATCTTTTTTGACATATTGTACATTCAACAGGACTCATACCAACATGAGTTAACATATGTGCATGTAAACCTGCATTATCCATAAAACTTTGATGACAAACTTCACATGTATTACCACTGCAGTGCATTTTTAAGTGTGTCACCATGGAATCATTATTCAAAAACCACTTCTTGCAGAGTGTGCACTGAATTTTATAAAACTTTTGTACCGCACTGGAGTTGAGGAAATGATGATCAGCTTGAGATCCGTACTCTCCATTTTCAGATAATGTTGCACTTGCTAATTGCGCTGCCCAATGGTGATGACTACTTTCCCCATCCAACTCCAATTTGACCTACAGATTATAAATTTATTACTATTACAGATTTCACGTATAATACATATCAGCTATATAGTGATTATTTCAAGCGATCTAAATTTAAAGGCACAAAATAGTTTTCAGTAGTAATACTGGTGATGTTTATTTCATGTAACCCAGTATCCTTGGGCACTTTTGTAAAACATGTTTATTTAGGAACATGCAGAAACATTACTCCACTGTGAATCAAACAAACACAGAATACATCTTTAATTACCATGATACGCATAATACTTTGTTCATGCTTTCAAATTTACGAATTTTTAATATATACAAATTTCATTAAACTAATATCATATTTTAGAATATAAATATCAAAATTAAGACTAAAATTTGTAATGAAAATTACCATGTCATCAGGGAAATCCACCTCATGATGGTCGATCGGTTGAAACACCTTATCGAAAGTTCCCAAACAGATGTCCTCCATGTAGTTTGGTTCGTATTTCTCTCCAGGTTCTTCTTTGAGTACAACGCTTACAATATTTTCATCCTTAAAGTAATGCTCACGTTAGAGAGACTCGAAAATAAGACCTCAACGCGGTGAATTCTAACTTCGTTCATACAAAGCGTTTACCATAACCTGACAAATCACAGACAACGCATCCTCAGGCTCATCTTTCTCATGCCGCCAGTCCATTTGCTAAGCGGTGGTACCCTAAAAAAAATGTGCAAAAACCAACGGTTATTCACGTTCAAAAATTTTTTAAACCTCTATACCGAAAACTTCTTTCCTCCCACCAGCTTATGAGCGTACTCAAAACAGAAGCGAGAGTAAAAGTAGAGCACTAAAGGTAAATATGTTGAAAGAAAATTGTAGGAAGGCAGAATGTAAGTAAACAAAGGACGCGGAATATAGAAAATTATCAGTAATCTGTATAGTTGTAAAGAAAAGTTGACGTACGCACAAAAGAGAATGACATAACCTTGCCTCGGCATGCCATGGTGGAGGGACGGTATATACAGCGAGACGATGGTGACTTGTGAATGGTGGCTGTGTCCGACGGAAGTCCTCGATGTAATTGTGTCTCGGTGAGGTTGTGCTTCGAGCGATCGCCTACCGGTCCCTCAAGCTGCGGCTTAGAGCTGACAGGTGCTACGCACCGAGGGCCGAGCTGGTGACCGCGGAGAGCTTAGGGAGCCCTTGCTTATGTATTTTTGAGCATCACCTCTCGCGGAGTCTCGTGAACACATACATGGAACCAGTTACATACACTAGCTATGTGTGACATGTGTAGTGTGTACGTGTGTACTATGCAGTATATATGTAGAGGACTTATAGACTGTAGAAGAGACTCGATCTCTGCAAAATTCAAGATTCACAGCTCGATGCCTCGATCTGCAACTGCAACTCGATTCAGTTACTTTTATCATCACTGCTGCAACATTCGCACTTTCGCTGTTCGCAGCAGCGATGGCCAGTTGCAAAAATGGCGCGACGATTGATACCAGTTAATACCCATCATCATATCATCATTGATATCAGTTGATCTCTCAACTCTGTTATGGTACTTTGGCACTTGCGCGATCAAACAAGTTTTCAAACAATTATACTTTACTTGCAATGATGTCATTGCAATCCATTTCGCTTCTTTTTCTGCACAACGTGCATAATATTTACATCATTTTACAGTTTTTTTAAAATAAATACCTAATCAAGTTATTATTAATTTGAACTTTAAAAAATACATAAAATTTGTTAGTTAAAAAAATGTTTAACTATGGTCCAAAAATAGGCTGCAAGTACTCTTCTATTTTTTTTCATACCAAATTTAAATTAATTTTTATGTACTTAGTATTTATATTGTTTTTATATTTTGCAGACTGCAGGCAAGGCTCGGCATAATATTGGATCGCGCATGCGCTTGAACTCGCTGCCACAGTGCCACCTGTCACCTACTTATAGCGCGGCAGGACTTGAATTTATGAGTGGAGACTATTATTTATAGGGCCGATTAATAGAACCATGTGTCTATAATTTAGTGAAAGACTACATATAGACTTTGATTATTTACTGGCTGAGAAGATAGAAAAACGTGTATGAAGATAGCAGGTCTATATTTATCCTTAATAAAATCGAATTTGGTATATATGAATTTGGTTAAGGATGTTCTGGCTATATAGTCGAAACGATGAAACACACTTGAAAGTTTTTTAATAAGTAGATGTCAACAATACAAGGTCACCCACAAAATTTTAGAAGAATTGAGAAGCTCGTTTCAAAGTTATTGATGAGTATACAAATGTTAATTTAACATATGCTGTATAGAATATTTATAGATTTGATATCGAAATTCACATATAATCGAGAAAAAACTAAGGAAAAAACAATGCCAAGTACTTGAAATTTTTTATAACAATAACTAATTGTACTTTAAACATGTATCACCGATAAAAAATGTATGTTAGAAGCTATAAACGAAGTAATTCAGGATTAACATGGTAAAAAAAGGTTTCAATCTTCAATACTAGTATAGTTCTGCATAAAAATATATTTTAAAATCATAAAAGCTTAATTTTAAAATTTAACTAACTTTTGTATTTGATTGCACAGTCAGAACATCCTTATTAAGTTTCCATTCACGGAAGGGGTTCGATTACTTTACAAATTGCTACTGCAAAATTCAAGGCATGCTGAGTACATGGTGAGTTTTTTAAATTAATGATTTTTTATGTTTAAATGGTTACAATATTTTTTACTATGTTCCATATTAAGATTTACGTTTGTTTATATAAATTGATTCGGTATATGCTTTTTAAAAAAAATTGTGAAAAATATTTTAATTCAGGTTTCTGACAAGATTTTATATATATAAATTTTATATATATATATATACTATTAACTAAGATTTCCTATCAGAAGTTAGATAGAGAGCTTCCTATGTATCAGTAAAATTTGTAAAAAAATCTGTAAAATAGCTCATAAATCTATAAACACTATATCCACAGAAAATAAAAGTTATTGTTCTTACCTAAAAATGAAATCTGTTCTTGTCCATAATTTTCGGTATTTTGACCACGGTCTAATAGAATAAAAAATGACTTTATTAAAAAAAAAAAGAATAAGGTAAAACTAATATTATTAATTATGAATGGGTAATATTACATTTAAATTCAAGGAAAATAAAAAAAGTTGTATAATATGTTGACGTATACGTTTATTTCATTCACTTACATACTCTCATTTACAAAAGAAACTAATAGTCGATCGCGGCTGCTCTTCCTTATTATGGTGTAGACTTGGCTATGCATAATCTTAAGAATTAGTCTTTCAATAATTATATTAGATATTACGTCACTACACCTTGGAATCAAACGGAATGATAGATACCAAACCAATCAACGGTACGTATCTGTTCTAGCTTGGTCATTCAGTGCTGGTTCATCTCACAGTGTATTTCACCTGGGTCGCATTAGTGTTTTAAAATTTACTTTTGTCAAACTATTGAATCTTGTCAAATAATCATTAATATCACTTCAACAGTATTCAAATTTAGGCTCATAGTTTTAAAAGTATTTTTGGTACACTTTTTTACGAAAGCAAGTTGTAGGCCGAACTGAGGCCGATATTCATTTGACAATATATCAATATCATATTATCGCCGAAACGTTTTGTCGCAAAAAGTAAAATATCAATGGTGACCATTAAACTGCGTCTTTTTCAAATCCGTTCCTCAACGCCCAGAAATGCGAATTTATTTCTCTTTTCAGTGCAATCTTGGCTTCTATTCAATATGTACTGATCGTATATTATTTTTTGTCGTTTTTTTTTTGAAGAACAGCTCGTGATCTAAAAGACACAATTTAATTTACATTACCATCACCTTCTGTCCTTTCAGTTCGAAATCGTTCAATCAAATTTTTTTTCCTGTTTAAAGCCACGCATGAACACTTCGTTTAAACCATATTTACAGTTTTCAATAACGGGCCAATCATAATTTCGCAATGAAACTTACGCAGTGGATTGTACGATTATCCAGCATTTCAGATTTTTTTTTATTCACTAAATCGGAGAGCAGTGATTCTCCGGTTCGTAACGAGGGAGCGATTACAATTAATATGTGAATATTTCGCCAGCACCGAACTCCAGCGAGTCTGAGCGCTAAATTCTTTAGTTACACGGGTACTTACAATCATTGTTTATAATATAATAATTAATATCGATAGCCACTCGCCCGCGAGCGTAGCAATTTCTCCTCGTCATATTCTTTCCTCGATTATCAGGTAAAACCAGTTTCATATATGTGTACACAATTACGACTTTTTTTCTTTTTTTCTTTGTATGGGATTGTAAACCGTAACGTTTTCTCTTAATCTAATTACGCTTAAATTACATTGTCGGGGAAGGTGAGGTCAGGAAAATCAGGAATAGATTTAGAAGAACGAAATAAGAGGAAGATATAGTTCAGTTCTAGTTGTCGAACGCATCATTTTGCTTTATCTTATTCGATTTTTCATTTCCTTAGTATTATGTCATCATTTACAGCTCAAAACAAATGCTTTTTGTTAAAAACAAGGAACAACAATCTATTGAGTTAATAGTATCTGTTACTATCATATACTTTGGGAACTTGAACACTCAATGGTACCGCCAATCAAACTAACAATTCCAACTATTTGTTTTTGATTATACAGTCAGTTATTTCAATATCAAGACAAACAATAGTAATAGGTATATAATTTTAAATTAATACGAGTCATTGCTACTTTTGATAAAAAATAATAGTAATAATAGATATAAAGTAAGATAAATTGTTTTGAACTGCATTTCTTTTTTTTTTATGGGCGATTAATTGACCAGCTTCGTACAGTGACAGCTGTCGCGATTATTTAATGGGCAATTGACGCAACGATGATCCCTTTTGTTTCTTTATGTTGTTTTTTTTTTGTTACATCTATTTTCATTTAATTTTATTTTGCTTTTACAATATCATCGCCGAAGATAAAACAAGTTGTTTGTATAGAAAGCAATAAATAGTAGACGGTGAAAGACGTAGAAAAAGAAGGCAGGCACAGACAGTTTTAACTGGAGGATCGTCGATCAGTTCGATTTGATTATCTGCTTAATATGGAGTTCGACGGTTCTATAATTTACGATGTCATCTTAATAAACACTTCGTATTATTTTTATGATGCAATGACATTTACAATAGAATTATTATATAGTACTATATAAAAAATTAGAATAATGATAATACAATGATGATGATAATATTAATAATCTAATAAAAATAATTGTAATAATAATATTACTATTAATAATTAAAAAAAAAACAATAAAACAAAATGCCCAAATCGAATTGGGATGAAGATAGTAATGTAAGACTAGAGTTCAACAATACATGCGGTTTGTTATCGTCATACATATCATCGATGACGTATACAGATATTAACACCTAAGAATAGAAACGTATTACTTGTACGAATAAATAATCACTTCAAATTAATTTTGCACTTAAAATTTCGTTTTCCCAAAATTTGTCTTTTTACGGATTAATAATTTCAATTTCTATTGAATAATATATTATTTAAGTTACTTCAATAAGTATTAAAACCTAAAGTTTATATACAAAAATATTTTTTTTATTTTTAGAGGTATAGGGGTCTTATATTACACAATTTTTTTATACTACGATCTACACAAGATCATTCTATAATATACATAATATATACGTAGAACAATCAGGCGTGGAGCATACAATTTGAATATAAAATTAAATTGTATGATAAAAAAGACCCCTATAATTTTTAAAAATAATATTCAAAAAAATAAAGTAAAAATATTTAAAATGACATTATTAATATCGATTTGATCATAATTTTTTTAGGATTTATAAAACACTTACTTGAAATTAAAAGATGGTTAAATAGTAAAAAAAAATTACATTAATTGTTATTTAATAATTAAAATAAAACATGACGAATTAATAAAAATAAATTTTTTGAAAATTATTTATGTTGTAGAAAAAATGAACCTCGACTGTTCTACCTACATTTTTAAACAATTTAACAAAAATTTTCATTCTAAATACAATTTCTAGATCTGAATCCCTTTATTATAAAATCGCTCAAAATTTATCACACAAAATACTTTTTCCATTGTCATTATAATTTAAAAAGTTTTAAAAGACTTTCACAAAAAGTATTGAATTGTTTATATTTTTAGAAATATGTAATTCAAAGATCAATATTTATATGAAAAATTGTAAGACCAACTTACATTAATAAAAGATAAAAAATTCTTAAATTTGATATTGTTAATGTCCTGTGCTGAAATTTTTATTAGATTGAGCATCATCTTTTAGAACAATCGGTACTCGACGTAATCCGAAGATATATTCTAGTAAAAATATCTTCTTCCGCAACACTCAAGATATTGAAGTATATTTTTGGGACTTTATTTTACGGCTGCTATATACGCTTACGCATACAGCTAATCCGTTATATACCTATCTATCTAAATTTATATAGTATATTTAATTTTACGTTTTTAGATACGCTTCAATGTAATTTCGCTGGATGTGAATCCGCATCGGCTTAGCGTAATCTATATTTATATGCGTTGCATACATTGCACTGAACATGCGAATAACGTACAACATTAAAGATTACTCGTCGGACTACGTTGTTATTTAGATAAGAAATTAAAACACTCTACCAGTCGAACTAACATTTTTTTAAAATGTCAATTTTCTGCAGTTTACCACCATCACATAGGAGTCGTTTCAATTTCAATTTCATTCTTTCAGCTTTTTAGAACACAAAATGTCGCGGTAGTATTTTTTATATCAGTTATTGCCAGAAAAGTTACTAGAGCAATTACTGTTACGGGATAATATCTTGAAGTTTGATCATTCATTGCAAAAGTAACATCACAGTTCAACATCAATACTTTTGGGTGCACTAGAAGATTTCTTTGATGGCTTTATTATTTTTACCAAGTAAATATTCTGAATTTTATAAAGCATTGCGTACCAAATTTACTTACTTTTTAGCCCAATCGTAAAAAATATTCAAAACACAGTTTTTTTTTATAGATTTGGTAATTAGTATATGGATGTTTCGCCATCAGCAAAATCTAGCGAGTTTTGGTGCCAATATTTTATGCGGATTGTGGCGATGTGTATATTTTTTGTACATTTTGAATCAAGTAATGTGAAATCCCACATAAAAAAAATGTTTTCATTATAAATGTCAGCAAATATTCATGAAAAATTCTAATAGCTCCATCAAGTTCAGTAAATCCAAATTTGTAAAAAATATATATTCAACTCTTATTTGTAATGGTCCGCAATAGTTGTTGGTTGTAGTTTAGAAAAGAGATTGATCGTCTGTAGAGAGGTTATAAAAACTTGTTAAACAAGATTGAGTTTGGCAATAAATGAGAAGCTCTTTCTGGCATACACAAAAGTATTATTAGACGTTCAACTGCTTATTTATTATCTGACAATAGTTAATATTCCTTCTATATAAGTTTCCGTTAAATTACCACTAGTCGATCAAACCGAAATTTAGCATCTGCTTAACGTTTATAAAATTACACGAATTCAAAATACTTATACATACATGCTCCTCATTTTAATGAAATAATAAAAACTCACGCAAATCATCAGTATATAAAAGGGTCAGGATTTTAAAACTGACAGAAATGAAATCATACAAGAATACGTAAAAGTTTATTGTTACGGATACCGTAATATCACATATGCTAAATTGAATTTTCATTTTACTTCAGCGAAATTCCCCGTGGACTTTCTAAATCAACAGATTTTCCCCTCTATATCCAATGTCGCTCCGACGATGTTATCAAAGCCGACCATCTGAAATCGCAAAGCCATCGCAAGATATATCGAGCACTAGTTTCCATCCACCTCCTTCCAAAGAAAATTCCGCGAAATGAAAAGCTTGCACGTCAAGTGAGAGAATCGAAGCGCTCGTCGTCGAGAACTCATCGAACAGAAAACAAAAAATATACGTGCAGTATATTGCTCGGCGGGGGGTCCGGGGGCTCGTACGAGGATTCGGGAGAGGTGGAC